>JBBMKD010000053.1:5040570-5096462 GCA_037834095.1 Argya squamiceps
CTTCCTTATTTCCCCATATCTTTACCTAAACCCAGGATCACCCAAATTATCTGCACCAGGGTAATGCCCATATTTCCACTAGTGTGCTTACCTCCAGTAAATTTATTGTCTTGTTTTATGCTCATTATAAGAAGCAGGAATGAAATAATTGCATTTACTTTTTTTTTTTTTTCTTTTTTTTTTTTTTTTTTTGCCGTTCCCTTCTGTTCAACTTGTCCCTGCATTCTCTTCTGGTTTGCCCAGAAAAAGGCAATTTACATAAAGCTCAAATGCTAAATGCACAGCCAGGGCATATTTTTAATTGCTTTTAGTCATTTTTAGAGAAGTGAAGGAACCAGGAGTTTTCTTTTAATTCCTTGTCTGATCAGATTTCAGATTCCCAGTATAAATTACAGTCTATTTGTATGCAACTGTGGGTTTCCTTTCTGAGCCTGAATGCTGTCTGTGTGAGTTTAAGCAGAACCACCCTCATGCTATATCTGTTTTTTGGCATTCAGTGAGGAACAGAAGAAGACCAAACACTTCATTATTTAAAGGCTTGCTAGTGACAGGAAGGTTTGGGTTACAATGGCAGAAGTAAGTGTTGTCCAAGCTCCTGATAAAAAGGTTTGTAAATGCAGAGTAGGCAACAAAAACTGATTCAAACATGAGTGCTGTAGTGAGAGTTCTTGATGCATGGTTTTCTGTAAGTGCAGACTTAATCTAATACTAAAGCCACAACAAAATTCCAAAACTAGGAATGGAAGCAAGGTAAATTCAAATGAGACATGATAGGATTTAAAAAAAAATAACTGTAAACCATCAGAATTACTTCATATGAAAAGTGCTGGTTTTCCCTCCCTTTGAAGACTTTGAAATCAGACATCACTATCTTTCTGAAAGATATCTAACTCAGCCAGAAGTCATTGGTCAGGCTTAGCACAGGAATTACTGTGCATCATTTTGTGCTACAGAATGATAGAAACATTTAAGTTGGAAAAGACCTCTAAGATCATTGAGTGCAACCATTAACCCAGCACTACCAAATCCACCACTAAAACATGTCCCCAAGTACCTACAGATCTCTTAAACACCTCTGGGGACGGTGACTCCACTACCTCCCTGGGCAGCCTGTTCCAGTGCTTGATAACCCTTTCCATGATGAAATTTTTCCTAATATCCAACCTAAACCTCCCCTCGTGCAATTTGAGTTCATTTCCTCTTGCCGTGTTCTTTGTCATCTGGGAAAAGAGATTGGTCTCCACCTGGCTAGTCCCTCCTGTCAGGGAGCTGTAGAGGGCAATAAGGATCATTCCTGAGCCTCTTTTCCTCCAGGGTGAACATCCCCAGCTCATTCAGCTGCTCCTCACAGGACTTGTGCTCCAGACCCTTCACAGGACCTTTATGTAGGAGGTCAGAGGAGACAATGGGTTTTTCAAGCCATAAAAGTGGAATTTCACTATGGTGGTGCCAAAAGCTTGATGAAATATATTAAACCCTTATGTTTAAGGCAATGGATGTGACATGGGAGTAAAATCTAATTTCAGCAAAGAAATGACTTAACATATCTAAGCCATGGACCCAGTGTTTGGGTCTGCTCCCAACCACCTCTGCCAGTAAGGAAACCTTGAGCCTTGAACCTGACCCTCTCTCCTCTAACTGGGATGATGCCTCTTCTGTACATTCAGCATGGCTGCTGCAATGACTGTCTATTAAACTGTGTTTTCCCGTGCAATTGGATACTACAAAGAGAGCCTCATGCAGCATTCAGTGACAAGCTGCTAATAGCTGCTGATTCTCCCTTCCACAGAAACATACATTAAAGAGGAGAAGATATTATCAGACTCATGCTGAGATTTAGAAGTCCTCCGTGTGGGTGTGAGAGAGAGAAATTGGAGGAAGAATAAGAGGGGTGATAAAGAACAAACACAATTTCTTCAAAATTATGGCTATTGAAAGGAAAAAAAATTTCCTGGATCAATCTTGGGACTGCAAACTCTCCATCTGAACTTTATCTCCTTTTGCCACTGAAAGAAATTCTCCTGATGGGGGATACCTTCTGATATTATTTGTTTGAGTTAGACCTGGTCCCTAGCTTACTGGAAATCTATATTTGCTGCGGATTGCTTGCTTTATGCTTTTTATAAGGCACAGCTTTTTTCAAAAGGCTCGGCTCCCCCTGATGTCCATGGGACATTTAGCATTTGACAATAATGGGAGCAAAATTGGACCAATGCTGAGAAAAATCTCTTTCCCATATGCCATAATGAAACCCCCCCGTGTGTTTATGTGCTTTTTAAAGCATGTTAAGTGATTATGATGGGGCAGACACTTTTAATATATAAATCTCTAGAAAATGACAGAACATTTCTGAAGCCTCCCGAGTGGGTAGGAATCCTGAACCAACTGTTATTTCATATTTAATCCCATTCCCTTTCTCCCTGAAACTAGACAATCCTGATTAGGCTCTACTTTTTTAATAAAATAACAAATTCAAATAACAAATGCAAGTACAGTAGTGTGCTTCATATAAAATTTACATTAGGGCTTTTCTGAGAAAAGCTTTAATGCTGTGCTTGAAGTAATTTTATTTTTACAGAGTGCTGCTCGTTAAAAGTTGTAAATCCCTTTCTGTGTTGCTGAGGATGTGTCTAGCTCCCAGTTAAATGGAAATGTATAATCCTTCTCACTCATTTGATTTTCTTAAGTCATGGTTCTCTCTCTGGGCTCAGTCCTGGAAGGTGATGGATACTCCCCAGTCAGGAAGACAGATACAAAATCAGACCTTCCTCCTTGTCTGGGTGGTATTTCACTTTCCTGAACAAAAGCCATTCCTTCTCTCCTCCTGCCTATTTTCTACATCCTTGATAAAGGAACAGAGAAATGGATCAGACCTGTTTCCCATTCTCCCACCTCCATCGACCCCTGGAGCAGCAGAGCTGAAGCCGTGGGAGAAGCTGAGCATGGTGTGCATGGTGCATTTTCTGTGGGTGAGAAGAAGACCATGAGGCAGATTGAAACTTGGAGGATCAGAGTCTCTTTCACAGCTTCTTCTCCCCCAGCCACCAGGCCAGTGGGTGGGGTGTGCCTAAAATAAGGCTGAAATCCAGTACTTCAGAGACATTCTATCAGCTATCGCTGTGGGACTTTGATGCCTAGCTACTTCAAAACCCAAGAACCATTCCTGAAAATTGGTAGCATCTGGAACTTGCCATTATTTGTCCCTCCAAATTTTTACTGCAGAAATAGAGAAATAATTAAACCAGAGCAAAATCACAAGGGGAATGTGACTCATAGCCAAGCTGTTGGAAATGCTGAAGGCCTCCTGCTGTCACATAGAGCCTTGCAGAGGTTTTGCCAGTCCTGAACATTCCCAGGCTGGTGCTGAGGATTTGGGAAGGAGGAAACACTTTGCCATTATCCACAGCTGGAGACATGACCCGTAAAGGAATCTTCTCTGTGCTTCTAAAAGGATCAGCTTCTTTGCAACTTGTGTTTTGTCAGGAGTATAGACAGAGCAAGGTGGTTTTTATCCTGTGAATTTTAGGTTAATGTGACAGAAACCAGAGTCTGATTAGACTCTTATGTGAATTCCAGAGAAACAAAACTCCTTGAAAACATGACATTCTTGCTCAATGGGACAAAGCAACTTTGTTTTACTCCTCAGGGCTTTTCTTAAAGGTAAATTAACTCAAGGCTATCACTTCCCTTCAGCATCCCCCACTTCATTGGAATTAGTCTTAGTTTACTGCAATGAAACATACAATATTAATCTTAATTAAAACCTTGGAGACAGACCTGCATAGACTCATGACACAGACACCTTGGACTTTTTTGGAGCCTTTTTTTCTATGTCATTTGGGATCCAGGAATTTGTCTTTCAGCAAATGATAGCTCTGAGATTTTTCAGCCCTATTGATCAGTTAAGTAGTCAATGATTTCAGAGAATTTTCCTGATAGACTCTGACCTACACTTACCTTTCTCCTTAAATCAGCATTTGTTGTCAGAAGGAGTAAAACCACCTGTTATAAATGACTATCAGCCAATCTGATATCAAAGATTTTATTTTTGCCATTTCCAAATCAATCTGAGTCAGCCACAATCAAAGCATACAACATTGAGCAAATGCTGGGTGGACAGGGTGACCACAACAAGAGTGCTTTCCCCACCTCTCCACAAATGCTAAGTTTTTAAGTCTAGTTTTTATACAGTTTTTCCTGTCTGGCGGCAAGTCCATTGTGTGTCCCTGTCCAGTCTGCATATTCATGTGTTTCTTTCTTTCATGGATGAATTTTGAACGAATTTCCCGGCAATGTGCATGTTCTAAAAGAGGCTTCCTAGAACTAGGCATTAGAATGGTGATTTGGCTCCATCTCCAAGGTCCTCCATCGAGATTGGCATCAAACACTGATTGTCCCAAGTGCACAGAGTCCATCCTAATAGATGAGCCATTTCCTGTCTGGCCTCCTCCTTTTAGTTGTAAATTCTGGTTTTGTCCTGCTGTCTTACAAGTGCAAAATAAGTCTCGATATTTGGAGATGCTTTTGCAACTTACGAGAACCAGAACTTACAAGACAGTTTCAAAGTTATAAAGTACAATAAATTTAATACACAAGTTTATTCACTGCATCTATCACAGTCCCAATATTTTAATACACGAATTTATTTACTACATTTATTACACAGCCTAAGTCAATTGGCTCATATAACCAAGTTATTTTGCACACACATTATATTTCAACAAGTAAAAATGAACAGCTGACTAAAAGTTCAACAAAACTGGCCATTGAGTGACATCAAGAATGAAACTGTCCACAGAATTTTATGCAGAAAGGCTGAGAGGATTGGGATAGCTTAGCCTGGAGAAGGCTATGGGGGTGACCCTATTACAGCTTTTCAGTACCTGAAGGGGGTTTGCAAGAAAGCTGGAGATGGACTGTTTACAAGGCCATGTGGTGATAGGACAAGGGAAAATAGATCTAAACTGAAATAGGGCAAGTTTACATTGTATAATAGGAAGAAATTCTTCACCGAGAAGAAGAAGCTGGACCAGGTTGCCTGAAAAGGTGTGAAACCCAAGTGGAAAGCTGGTTTGCATTCATTCTGATGTTGTGAAACATCACAGCTTTCCATGATATTTGGAGAACACAAAACCAAATATGAGGCTTTTTGCTTTACCTTGTATACATATATATATATGTACATATACATATTCATGTATATAGATGTATCCATTTCACAAGATGTAGAAAGAAGTTTGCATGTGACTGGCACAAATGTTATTTGTACTGCTGAATAATCCTCTATTTTTTAAAAAATGAAAACCACACTGCTGTCCACCCCTCCACTTTTCATCTCACCCATCTTCAGTCAGTTAAAAAATACAATAAGCTGCTTTCCCCTGCTCCATTAAACTAAAGCATGTTTAAATGGGCCTTTCAACACCTCTCCCTCTACAGCGAACACTCACAGAGGCTTAAATATCAAACCCCAGGTGTTTGGGATCTTGGCACTCATGCCCTGATCCTGAACCTTTGGCATCAGCTGAAGCAAATGGCTGTTACTGAGAGTGTTGTTGACCTAAACATTTTCTGACAGCAGCTTCAACCTGCCCCTGTGATTGACACTTCCCAGAAAGCTGATGTGTCTGATGGGCTGTATCAGTTTCAGCTCTTTAGGTTTCAGATTCAGTAGCTGGTAAAATGAGTTCAGTTCTCACCGTGCATAATTCAGTAACTGCTGCATCAGCTTTAGTTTGCTCTGCATTTAATTTATTAGGAGAAGAGACGCGTTCCACACGCACAGATTGATTGTTGTTTCACCAGGTGATGTGTTCCAATCAGCAGGTGATATATGTCATTTACTACATTACACACTTGCAGATGTTGAAATGTGGTTCGAAGGGATACGTACTTGATTTTGCAATGCATTCTAACGCATTTTGACACACTTTTCATTTAGTAATATATTCAGTCATTCCTTCTATTGTCTATGTTTGTGAGGTGGGTTTTTCTCTATTGGGTAGTTTGAGTTGCTTTTTTTCCTTGAAGTGTGATTTATGGGTGTTTCTCTTTAGACTGTGCTTAAAACTTTTACCCCAACTTCACTCTGCTTTACTAATTTATATATCAGAAACATTTACACATGTAAATTATTACCACATGTCAACCTCCACATACAAAGCAAAATTAGTCAATTTCTAGAGATATGGACTAAACATTGCAAGATACTTATAACTTTGGGACTCAGATTTTGGTGGGATCTTAGGACAGTTACTAAATTAACATCAATTCATAATCTTCTTCACATGCTCACAATTTTTCTTCTTGTCATTCATAAATGTCTAATTTTCTTTATGTGGATATAAGAGAAAAAGAATTGTGCTAAGTTTATTTTTTATTTATAGAACTCCGCATAAGCTGACAAGGAACTCACAGTCCTGAGATGCACCTTTAGGAAATGTCTTGATTTCTGTGTGTGCTGCTGCAAGATTTTCTGAATTTCCAAGCTAACATTTCTACCACTCCCAAACACATACTTTTGGACAAAAGCATATTTTTTTCCTTGTAAAAAATGGGCCGTGATCCTCAAAATGTATTGGTAGGCTGTTGGAAGTAGGCAAAGTATTTTCTCTGAGGAAAGATGAAGCATCAGACAAAGCAGCAGCATCACATCACATGCTGCAGCTCTAGGTTCAAATGAGAGTCAGGCAACTTCAGTTCTGTCCTTTGTCATTTTGGAGTGGATGCTCTAAGATTGAGACATTTTACTTGAAACACAAAGCTTTTCAGCCTAACTATGCTTCAGCACTTTAACTTTACAAAACACTTCACAGAAAATATTTAGCCCTTAAAGGAACTTGCTCAAAAACTAGGAATGTTCCACACAGTCATTAAAGAATACATGACATTCTCAAGAGGAGATTCAGTGCAGAAATAAGAACAAAGTTTGTTCTCACCTTCAACTCCAAACTCCAAACCTTTAAGTCAGTGCTGCAATTTGGAATATTCTCTAATGCTTTTGCTGGGAATGATTTTGCTGGGAATGATTTTGCTAGCACATTCAGGGCACTTAAACTCTGCTTCTCCTCAGAACTGCTCTCTGGAGGAGGTTTTCTCACCCCAGTCAGTATAAAGAGAGCCACAGTATACAAATCTCCTAACTTAGGTATCTACACTGTAAATATCCTCTCAGGGACTGTTGCTGCAGGATGTAGCATTAAAACCTGTTCTGATGCCTCAAAGAATTACTAAAATGTTGTCACAGGCAGGCAGCTATGTATTATTTTTCTGTCACTGTGCACCTTTACAGCATTAAAAATATTCTAAGTGCTCAAACAATGCGGAAAATAAATCCATTTTAAACCAAGCCAGTTAAAGTATAAACAGTAAAATGTTTGTCTTGTTTTTGCCTTTTCATATTTTCCCCAACACAGAAAATAATAATTTGCAGGGCTGTAAAATGCTGGAACAATAAGGGCAATTTTATAAAATATTCTAACGGTTAAAAGAATGTTCTGCTTGGAGGATGAAGAGTATATATATGTATATATAAATATAAAAATATATATTTGTATATATATAAATATATGGGGATGGTGCTTTGTTTTTTTTCTCACACCACTTTTCTGACTCACAAAATGCTTCAGTTCATTGAATTTATTAAGGAAAAAATTGTGTGTTGCTGTTTCTGATCCAGTGATTAGCTGAACTTATCTCTTGAGGACTGTGGGAGAGAAGAAATTCTTAAGCTTTGTTTTTGCAATGCTATCTCTGGACGTAGATCCAGAATATTGATATCAAGGGACCAACCTAAAGCTTATTGAAATCAATAGGAAGACTGACTGCAGTGATAATGGTACCAGCCACAATTTTGGAAATTTCTTAAGCAACAGCTTTATACTGCAATGGGATTTGAGTAAATGCTGAAACGTTTTGCTGGACTGAGATTTCGTCCTGGAGCTGGGGTTTATGTACCTGCATTTATCAAAGGTGGTGTGTCTGTGTGCTTGCAGGTGTAAGTACATGTGCCCAAATGAGCAATCCACACAGAGCTTCTGTGCCTTTATTACCCAGAGCAGATAGCCAAAAATCTATCCCTCACACAAAATAATGGGGAACTGCAAAAAACTCGCTGGTTTCGCCAGCTGCATCCTCCCCTCCTTTTCAGAGAGATGGTTTTGTTGCTGGATTTGCCAGGCTGTCACTGGCTATTTCTCCAGCGTGGGGAGATCCTGACATCAGCCATCAATATGTCACATCTAAGTGATGCTGTGTTCAGCACTCACAGGCGATTTTCAAGCTCTATAGTTGCCTGTTCTGCATAAGAACCTGCCGTGCCTTAACCCCAGCCAGCAGCCAAGCCCCATGCAGCCTCTTGAAAGCCCTGCTCAGCAATAACAAAAACATCTCTGTAGTATCAAACCTGTGCTCAGCACAAAAGCAAAATGTAGCCCCATACCAGCCACTGTGAAGAAAATTAACTCTACCCCAGCCAAAACCAGCACACAGAACCTTTAGATGACAGTAAGTCTGTAGCAGATTTACATAATGAGATGATCTGAGTTACAAGAATCAAAATTATTTTGATGCCACCTTACTATTTTTAAAATTTGATTTGGTTTGCTTTATACCCCTAAGTTGCATGGAGAAAGCAGACAGATCTTACCCCTTTTCTAATCCAAATGGAATATCCAAACATCTCCTCATCCATAAGAATTGATTTGTGTTTAAAGTTTTTTTCCCATGCCCTAGTAGAATGTAAGCCATAAAGAAAGGACTTTAAATACAAGGGAGAAATCATATCAGTAAGTTTTGGCACAGAAAGGGTTCTCATAAATGGTGAATAGCAAAAGGCTGCCAAACAGTCCAAGAGGTCAGCACATGTTGCTCTCAAGCAAAACTAAAACCAAAAGGTTGGGAAGCTGGGTCCAAAGACTGCTTTAGATCTTTTTCATGTGAGTTTGGGTTAGTTTGGAGCCACAAAGTGCTAGACATTGGTAATAGGGATAAAAATGTTATGTTACTATGGAGAGTGTTTTGAGGTAGCATCACTCGGAGTTTATTTTATGCTGCTGTTCTGTCCTGTATTTGTAGAGAGTGTTTTTGTTGCTGTTCTTTGCTAAATTACTGCAGTACCAAAGCTTACTATCTCACTTCACTTCTTCCCCGTCTTTCAAAAAATACTACTTCCGTAATAAGTGGAAGGTAACTTGCTGTTTCTAATTTTCAATCATTTTGCACTAAACTGCTTTTGGTTTATGGTTCAAAAAAGTCCAAATCCTGACTTGCTGGAACTTATTTTTTTTTCCAATGGGTGGGGAATCACATTAATCCTGAATTACTTTTCTGAAATATTAGCTGTGCAAGAAACTACATTTAAATAAACTAGCATTTTCCTGGAAATTATATGAAACTGTAAGAGATTATAAGTTTATTTTAAAGATGGATGGGAATGATAGACAGACCCAAGTACTTATCTACGCATGTCCAGATGGTACACTTTAGTGATCTGAGCTTGGAAATGGATGAGAAAAACTCGTGATTTTTAATCTTGGATCTGACACCGCTTCCCTCCATGGCCTAAGGCAAACCACTTAACTTCTCCATGCCTCAGTTCCCCATTTGCCTCTAACTTGGAGTCTTTAGCAGCAGCTGCTTTCACTTTCTCTGGTAATTAGGCAAGCAGTCTCTTGCTGGAGGCCTGGCATTAAAATCTACCCCTCCTGCTTAAAGAATAGTGGAGTCTTTTGATATCTGTCATGCTCTTTTTTTCTGGTTTTCACTACTTTTTAAAGGTTTCTTCTGACAGCTCCTGCATGTCAGAAGAATAATGCAAGATAATGCATTCAATATGTTTAGGTTCCTAGGGATGTACCACCTGAGCAGCACACACTTGCATCTGCCACTCCTCCAGCCCAGGGTGGTTTGAAGAAACACAGGTGAGGTTTTCAGGTTCATCCTCAGGACAATCAGGACATCTGCAGTGCCAGCCCCTGGACAGTGTAGTGGTCTATATAACTCAACAAAACACCCCCAGGAACATGTTTTTGCTGCCAAGACCTTTTCTATGCCTCACAGTCTCACCAAACATGTTTTTCAGCCCACCAAATGGAGTGATTATTGACAAAACTGCCCATGGGGCTGGGTTTTGTTCATAAAGAGTCCCTTCACCTGCTGGGAATGTTCAGTCACTGGGAGAGGGTTAATTAGCACAGAACCAAAATCACAAGAGGGAGAATTCTGTTGGTTGCGTGAGGACTGAAAGCCATTTTAACCCTGTTTTATTTGCCTAGACAGGTATGGAAATGTTCCAGGGAAGTACCCTGACTGCCAGGTGAGAAATAAGTTCAAGAAATACACAGTTTTAAATGTTACAGGACATTCCCTACAGATAACTGCAATACTTAAAGTTCTAACAAAAGTAACACCTAAGAGACCATTCTTCAGCAGTGAATCTCTAACTATACAGGTAATAAATACCATCATCTCCTCTTCAGAAATGCAAAACCATGACCACCTAATCCAAAGTGGCCCGGCACACCTATACGTGGGACAGGCTCAGGCTTGAGCCACTCAAGACCTGTTGGATGTTCTATGCTGTAGGAAACAGAGCTTCCCAAAACTAAACCATGCTAGATTTTATTTAGACATTTATATTGTTTCTGAAGCATTTTTACAATACTAACTCCAATTAAAGTAGCTTGAGGATGAACTAGCTAGTCCCAAGATGATTAGTGACAGGTTATGGTTACCCAGAAAACTTTTCCTGAGCCTAAGTTCCTCAGATGTCCACGCTGTTCCTCTAACTGGGAGACTGGATTTCTTCCTTTTGAGATATAAGAGCTGTGCCTACTGCCTCAGCAGGACCTTGTTCCATGGCATTACATTTCAGTAATGTATTTGTATGGTCACATCAACTTCCATTGGTCATTTCCAACTGAACACGGTATTTCTGGAAGAATTTTGCTATTGGTCCCTAGATGCATGTCCTTGCCCTCTGTACTACTGAATTTCATTAAATTGCTTTTACTCTGGTTTTCATGCTCACCCAGTTGCTCCTTGCAGATGCTCTGAACCTCTCTATGTCATCAGTGAGCTTTATTGATGTACTTGCTATGCCAGGATTGCTAGTAAAAGTTAATTAGTATTGCTCTTCAGGCTCCTCTCTCAGTCTTCCTTCAGGCTGAAAATTTCCAGTCTCAGGAGTACTTGTTGCTAAATGGTCTCTGGGCAGCCCCACAGTTCTTCTTCACCAGCAGCTTCCTGGTTTATCCTTCAGCTTTAACTTTTATATGGTTCATGCTCCTTTGCTGAGGGAATCAGTGTAGTATGGGTAGTTTTCATTTCAATAAATGAAAAACAATCATATTATCCCAGCAAGAACTACCTTTGGCACCCCAAATTTCATTTTACTCCATATAATTTTTTAATGAAAATTTTAATTTTTTTTTGTTTTAATTTTTAATTTTTTTTTCTTTGAGATTTGTTTCAATTTTTTATACTGGTCAGACAGAACTTACAAGTTTGTAGTGACTTGAAAAATTTTTATTGCTAATTTCTGAAAAAAATCCCTACATCTTCAACTACTTATGCCTTAGGGATTTTGTACTACTTGCTCTGCAACTTCTTATTGTGTTATAATTCAGACACATCGGGTCACTGTGACTTCTCTTAAACCCTGAGTTTTTGTTTCTTCCTAATTTCCATTTCCACGTCTTGGTGTGTATTAGTCATCCCAACCTTTGCTACTGTGTTCTCATTGCTGTTCTTATCAGCCACCTCAGCACTAGTAAATAAAGCAAGGCCATGGTAAAAGCTCAAAGACTGTTGAATTACCATCCCTGCCACTGTACAGGTACAATTGACCAATTTTTGAGTCATGCCAAGTAGTATTGACACAATGCCCGAGCCCAGCTCAGGGAGAGATCCAAGCACAAAATCTAGATGTGACCTTCTTGCTTTGGGTGATGTGGAAAGTTTAATCCTATCAATGATAAGGAAAAGAAGTCTGATAAGAAGAAGCTAAGGAAGCTGGAGGACTTTAACCTGGAGAGAAAGGAGGCTCCAGAGGGACCTTATTGCTCTCTACAACTCCCTGAGAGAAGGCTGTAGTGAGGTGGGGATCAATCTCTTCTCGCAGGTAACAAGTAGCAGGACAGGAGGAAAGGCCCTCAGGTTGTGCCAGGGTAGGTTTAAATAGGATATCAGGACAACGTTGGTCACCACAAGGGTTGCTAAGCAGAGAAACAGGTTGCCCAGGGATGTGGTGGAGCCAGCATCCCTAGAAGGATTTAAAAGATGTGTAGATGTGGCACCTGGGGACATGGTTTAGTGCTGGACTTGGCAGTGCTAGGTTAATGTTTAGACTTGATTATCCTGGAAGTCTTTTCCAACCCTAATGATTCTATGATTCCAAGTGATCCACCCACATGCAAGATTTTAGGTCATTTTATTCATTAGCATATCTGTATCCATTGAAATCAAGGCACAGTATCACAATATCCATTTAGATGAGTTCATTATCTTTCCTCCCTCCACCACTAATTCTAACTTTGCAGCGGAAAAAAGTGAAGGCAGAGGTGTTCAGTAACTCACTAAATTAGTTGCAGTCCTCAAAGCAGGGTGAAATAAAACAGGACTAGAGATGCAGAGAGTGTATTTTTATACACCTTTATAGATTTCTTTTTTTGTGAAGCCTCTGGTTTGTAAGCACCACCCTGCTTGAGTCTTTTTTTATTCTACATTGTGTTTTTATCTGTTTTCTTTTCTCCTCTGGACAATAGGATATTTGACTTCTCCCCACGCTTTCCCCTCCCCAATCTGTTGTCTCTGCTGTCTTTTTATAGCTTTGTTTGGCTGATTTGGGTTTGCATGATTTATCACTCTAATAACCTCTTCCTGCAATGGTGACAGTGAAGGCGCCATGGAGGGTGGAAAACTCCTTTTTCTTTATTGTTGTCTCCTGTGTGATCTGACAGGCTGGGAGAGGAACACAAAAGTGGGAGGGACAGAAATGGGAGGCACTGGAGCTGCCAGAATCCTCCCCCCCGCCCCCCCTTTTAGCATTTCTGCCAGGTTTTCCAGAAATGACAGATTCTTCCACCCCTTTTTTTGGGCCTTTTAGGGGGAGAGGGTGAGGCTGAGTGGCAGTAGTATGAGTAGGTGGCCAGAGAGAGAAAATAGCTTCAGTCTTGATGTGACAATTCAGGTCTGCAAAGGTTTCACCTCAGGTGAAGTTCCAGAGTAGTTGTGGTTTGGCTGCATGTGCCACTTAAGAGTGGAATGAGAGCAGGGCTTGCATGGTTGTTCTGGTTTCTGGTTTATTTAATCCCTGTGAGGGGGAAAAGACACCAAAGGAAGGACATGGAGGAATGAAAATAAAACTAATTCTTGGTTTTCTGCAGCTTGGAAAATTCTGAGCTATTACAACATCAAATAAGCCAAGCCCTGTCACTGTTTTCTCTCTATTTTATGTGAAGCACAGAGCAGCCTAAGGCCAACGGCCTGTTCAACTACTTTACAGAAGCTTTGTTTCACCTTCATACTGAAAAAGTGAGCAGAGCACTGATTCTGTCCATTTACTGCCTATCTTTGCTCATTTACTGTTTCAGAGATCCTCTCCCCTCATCCATCTGCTCACAAGTGCCTTGCTTTAAATGTAGCCTTTCTTGCCCCACTGTTGAAACATTTTCCACCACCCTCATGGTGCCACCGTTAGGACATTTTTGTCATAATTTTTTACATTCTTTTCCTTTGAAAATGCCAAAATGAATTCTGGCTCAGGAGAGCTGCCAACTTGCCAAACTGGTGACCAGGCCCTGTTTTCCAAGGCAGTTAGACTATAAGTTTTTCCTATTTTAGGAGGTCTGTTTTCAAAATTATATCAAACCCCAGTATTCCTAGCAAGAAGTAACTTACATCACCATCAGTGTAAAAAAAAAAAGTGGCCTGCATGTGGTAAAGGTTTCTTAAGATCATGATATGAAGAGGTATTTATAACACCATGAGTTTTTTGTTTACTTATTATTTGTTCTCTGTCTTACCACCTCACATCTGCTCTCACAGCTCAGCTTTCAGACACAGTGTTATTTTCACTGCATTCCTTTCTTCTATTATTTTTCATTGAATCATAGAATGGTTTGGGCTGGAAGGGAACTTAAAAATCATGTCCTTCAACCCCCCCTTGCCATGGGCAGGGACACCTTCCACTATCCCAGGTTGCTCCAAACCCCATCCAACCTGGTCTTGAACATTTCCAGGGATGGGACAGGCACAGCTTCTCTGGGCAAATTAAAATTCAGGGCTCTAGTTCATTGTGGCACAGACCAAGTAGTTGTCACTAAGTCTGTCAGGAACTGTTCTGGCTGGGCCCCTGAGGATCAATTCTGTTTCTCTATCATTGCTCGTTGATATTTAGTGCCTCTTCACAATCCATCTTTTTTCTCTCTGCAGGTTCCTCCTACATAACCTGGACTTGGCTCATGTCCTGGCACTTTCCTTCAGGGCAGGAGAAGGAGGGCTGATGGGTCAAGTATTTCCTGAGAGTAAGGAGAAATTGCCCTCCCAAAACCTGGCAACACCACTCTGCATGCCAGACACACCCCAAAGGCATCAAAGCTGGCAACAGTACAGGTTCAGTGTACTCTTTTACCAGTGGTTTTGAGTGTATTTAATAGATCTGCTGAGGCTTCTACTGCAGGAAAAACTATGCTTTTTTCTTTTTTTTTTCTTTTTTTTTCTTTTTTTTTTTTCTTAACAAAATAACTTTTTACTGCATTTTTAAAGGCTAAGTTTGTAAGGACAAATTATGGGTCTCTTTGAGATATCAAAAATTTAATTAAAACCACTCTAAATATAACTTCATTTTTTTTGCCAGACAATTTAATAAGTATATTTGGGTGGCTCATTTCACTTTGGAATGCATAATTCTCTCATGCTTTCAAGTTCTGTGAAGCTGCAGACCATCCTTATTACTGAGAGTTCTGTAATACCTTGCTAGTTAAATATGTCTCTAATTCTGCCTGTGACTTAATTTCATGTTAAAATCCTCAATAATACAATCTCATCTTAGTGGGAATAGTAATTGATTATTTAAATGCTGTTTGCCACTCTAGAATAAGCCCTGCAATGAGCCCAGGTATCCCCTTCCCTTGACTCAGATCATGAGTTCCATGACCCTGCCAGTCTGCTGGTGATCCAGAAGCTGTTGGCCCTGGATGGGTGTCCTCTCCAGTCCAAGGAGGTGATTTTCTCTGGGGACAACTCTGGGAGAAGCCAGGGAAGGCCATCTTTTCTCTGAGTGAAGCACTGGCTTTCCTCCCCCTGCCCTGCTGCCCTTGGACTCTGATGCCTTGAGTTTGAGCTTTCATGTTTTTCAGATTCTGGCTGCCTAGGGGTTTGAGCCTCATATTAAATGTCAGTCAGCTCTCTTCATAGGGTAGGGAGACAAAACAAATCCTTTTCCTGCTGAAGACCAAGGACAAATTTCAGGCCCAAAAGCACAAACAATGGTGGACTGAAGGGAGAAACAAGAAGGATGAGACCTCACAACCTGAAGCTGTAATTGAACAATTAAACCCCATTATGCAAGTGAACCCAAACTTATAAAAGTGTCAGCCAGTGTCATGACCAGTCAGCCATTTTGTGACCATTCTTGGGTCCATTTTGGATGTAGCCCTGGCCAGGCTCTTGTCCTGCCCAAAGTGGATCCTGGAGGCCTTTCAACAAATACCTGCTTTATTCTCTAGTTCTGTCCAGTCTCTCTTCCAGGTCAGCCTTCCCAAGGCATCAAGTCCTTCATGTTTGTAGTGATGAGCCATCAATCACTAACCCCAGCAATCCATAGCTCAATGTAGCATTTTTTCTTCTACACCTCTCTGCAATCATGAATCACGTCAGGTTATCATAATTTTCAGTCTGGGAACCAGTACCCCTAAGCACTACATGATTAGCTACAGAAAGTTCTCATTTAAATGAGAAAGATGCAGTGGATATATTTTGTAATTCCCATCCCATCTTACACTGATAGCCTTGAAGGTTTCCTGCAATGCCTCGTCCTTTGCTGCAGTCCCTGCAAATTTATTCTCTGTTATTTCTGAGACTGGATAATTGTTTCTTATATTTGCATTATTACATTTTCTAGGTTTTTTCAGTCTGTACACTCTCTGAATCAAACCTAGGCTAAACATGTTTTTAAACCAAATATTGTTATTTTATTCTTGTAACTATAACAGACTTGATCAGTTTCAGCTAAAGAAAAACTTCAGATCACGTAATTCTCTACTCAGAATTGGCTTCATGCTATGCATTCTCAATTATATTTGTCTTTCCTCTATGTATTTACATTTCCCCTTCACTTTTTTTTTCCTAAGTGATCTATGTTTCGTCTATAATTTATAAGCATTTCATTATTTTTTAATGAAAAAATAATTTCTTTGCTTCAGCATTCTTTAGCCAAGCCTCATGCAGAACTCCTCCATGTCACTGCCAGCTCTGTCCCCTGGAAGAAGGTCTGGGAGTAGGAGAACTTGTCTTTTTCTGTGACTGTCTGTGCTGGCCTGTTGAAAGGTGCTGCCTGTCCCTGCAAACCCTGTCACTCCCTGCTCTCCTGGGCACTGAATCGTGAGATGTTCTCCTTGTCCCTGCTACTCAGGGCTGAAAACTCCTGCAAAACAGCATTCATTTCTAAATGCTGGCTGTTGTCTGGGTCTGTACATGTTCCCATTCCTCAAGCAGCTGCTTTTCTTTGACATTTTCTTGCTGTTTATTCTACAGCAGCTCTTCCAAACCCCTCACTTTGTTGTGACCTCCTGCTTCCCGGCGTCCTCTCCTGCTGCTGAATCTGTCAAGAGTAGTTGCAACTTGTTTTGCCACTTAACATTTTCATCCTGCCTTGAATATTTCTGCAGCTTGGCACATCCTGCCAGAATCTTCTTCCCCAAGTCTGGATCTACATCTTCCAGCAGTCCTTCCTTGCAGCTCGGGAACTGTGCTGCCGGTCACTCCCTGGTAATTCAAATGTGGCCTGATGAAGTATAACTGTGCATCTGACTAGTTAGTTTAGGATAAGAAAATAAAAACTTCTAAAGGATTCTTCTATATTCAGTTTCCAATCTCTTCTCAAGGCTTCCTTTTTTCTTGGGAAGACAATATTCTCCAAATTTATGAAATCTGCCCATTTGTTCTGGCTTAATTATGTGCTACTAAAGCCAGTGCTGGTAGGGAGGTGTACTATAAGCTCCAGGTCAATGCTCTGAATTTATTTCAGTATTCAGATCTATGTCTCTGACCTCAAAGTCTTAGCAAATGATGCTGTTGAAAAATTACTGTTGTGAGCCTCTTGCAAAGCTCATTTGAAAGAAATCAAGTGTTATAATATTTTGGGAAAGCAGGCGTCTCTCTATTCCTGCTTTCCAAAAGTGGAACAGAGAAACTTCATGATTTGACCATGTTATAACTGAAAGAAATCTGTCTTTTCACAGGAACTTCTTTGAATCACTGCAGCTGCAAAACAAACAAAAAACCCCACCCCAAAACCCAAACTAAGATAATTAAATTAAATTAAATGATGGATTGAAATGAAACTAGATATAAAATATAGGACATAGTATTAAAACAAAAATTATAAAAGCATAAAATATTGAAAGTACAATATATAATATTATATACAATATAGAATATAAAATCTATGATATAAAAGTTTAAACAAAAAAAAAAAAGCTTCCACTCTGAAGCTGTAAGTTAGAAACCATCATAAAAAAAAAAAGAAAAAGAAAAAAGTCCCCCCCCATAGACTGCAGCTCACAAAGTTTCTTAATTCAAACTGTTGTGCCATTAAAAATAATTTGAACGACTCATGGTAAAAATGTGAGACATAGTGATCCTTTAAGGCCACAAATGGGACCTGTGCTTTGCTTAAATGTCAAGCCAGTAAGAATGGGAAATACTAATTAGTTAAATAAATATGATCAATCATCTCTACATCTGAATATTTATTTATTTAAAGATTCCCAGCATATCTGGTGTCATTCCATGCAGGTAATGCTGTGGGAAATAATCAAACAAAAAGCTCAAAACTGCCTCCTTTAACCTTGTTACATTATGAACTTTGCTGAGCATCAGCTGGGACTCCTGAAAATTGTGACTTCATTTGAGGTTGGTCGACTTTCTTGTGTTAAAATTGATTATTCTTGGGTCCAACTTAGATCTGGACTCTCCTCAAAGTTCTAAAAAAGCCACAAGAGACAGCTTTTCATGCTCTTTACCTTCTTTTACTTTGTAGTTTCAAGAAAGATGCTGTTGTAAAATTAAAATACAAAGAAATAGTGCAGGTAATAATTTTTTGAAAGATTTTGGGTTTGTTTAGTAATTTTCATGCCCTTTCTTTTTACAGTGTTATCCAAGCCGATGAGTAACTCTGAAATACAAAGCATCATTTTGATTATATTGAAATGTGTAAAAAGTATTTGAAACATCATTTTACATGCAGAGTATAATGCTAGCAAAATCAAACATTTTGTTATTGATTGAATAATCTAACCTTGTGATTAAAGGCATGTTTTTAAAACAATTACACTTTCCTAAAAAAAATTTAATGAGCTAAATTGTTTAATTAACATTGAGAAAACTTTCTGGAAAATAAACAAATCAACCATAATAAAATTAAATCTGTGTGTGATTACTTCAAACAAGTCCCCATTAGTCACTACCTGGGTGATCATGGTCCTTCATGCATTCATGTTTAGTTCCCAATTATTCACAGTTTGTTAATTGGTGTGATATGGAATGAATATTGATGGTACAGCCTGAAGATGATTTCCATACCAAAGGAACAGGCATATTTACTGTCCATGTACACAGCAAAAAAGCAAAGTTCCCAACAGATGTGTCTTGGAAATGTGGCAAACACCTTCCTCTGTGTGCTGCATTTTGGCTCATTACACAGTCTTGCAACAAGAGTAATGGAAAATATTATTCAATGTAATGGGAATAAATAAAGAAAACAAAATAAAATAAAGTAACACAAAAAGCAGGGGGGAAAAATTATGTAAAATGGCTGGTTTGTTTTTAAATTTGCATAAACTTCTTGAGAAACTCTGGACCCAGTAGGGTCCAGATAGGCAGGAGCGGTGTGATTTGGTACTTCTAATAGAGAAGGGCCAGCATGTGGTGTTGGCTATCCAGGTTTACACCTGCACTGAAACAGGAGGGTGATCAGTGAGGAAAAAGAAGCCTTAAGGAACTCAGATCTGTGTCAGAGTTTCCCCCAAGCTGAGTGTTAATATCCCATTTTCAGCTAGTCTGTGCATCTGTGTTAAATCCAGCGGGGTCATGAGCCAAAGTTATTCAGAGGGGAGGTGAAAGAGCCTTTAAGAAACAGTGAAAAAAACAGCCTCCTTCACTTGTTTCAAAGAATTTGTTTGGTTTTGCCATAGGGTAGTATGTACTTGACCAGGAGGATATGTTAGTAAGTAAGAAAGCAACTTGAGCTGAAGGTGGTGTGAGTCTAATCCATGAGAAAATCATCTCTGAGGAGCTGGGAGCAAATCTCAAGGGAAAACTGAGCGATTAACTCTGAGCTAACATTTTAGAGGGATGGTGCAAACTGACTCTTAAAATGGGGATGCAACAGGAAATTATGAAAGAAGTAAATGCAAGGTGTGACGGGAATTGAAAATTTCAATTAGAGGTAATACATCTAAAGGAGAACAGGGCATAGAATGACACAAAACCTCACATCCAATCTGCAAGAAAGGTTTTCCACCAAAACAGAGACAAATGGAGTTTTCAAAGAAAAAAATACATGCCCTACTCTGGAGATGAGACAGCAAATTATAGGTTCACAGGAACTGTGACCCATCTGCTCTTCACCTTGGTCACAGTGTGCAGCATTTAAAATAAAGCAATCTAAACCAGAATGTGAAGTTCTTAATTGATCTTGTTTTCTTTTGAAATGGCTCAACTTATCATTGAAATGCAAAGAAACACAGCTGCTCTGTAAATGTTCAGAAGGCCAGTGTATGAAAAGAAAAAGCATTAGCATTTGACTTGAACTTGAGGTGGTCTTCACCTTTGATCAGATAGCATAACATGAAAAAAAATTATTGAAATAGTGACATTTCCAATATTCAGGCAATATAATTTTTTCACTTAAAATGGAAAATAGCTTTGGCCCAAATTCTTCCCATTTTACATCTCCCTCCACTCAATGAGTTGTCAAGTCTCAGAGCAGGATACTAACCCTCCTTACCTCTTTATCACTTTTCCCTTGTTGCACACACCAACTGAAGGAAAAGAGAGTACAAAATACCCATTTGTGAAAAACTGAAAGCTTACTTGCAGAGTCCACAGAGCCTCCTTTATAACACTGAGGTTCTTTTCATCTTTATGGCAGGGGTGGATTTTGTTTCTCTCTTGCAGATCTCTGAAAAGATAAGTAGCCTTGCCAAATGTATAGGCACACACGCTTAGGTTTGCACACCTCAAAGCTATCAAACATGTCACATTTTATTTCTTTCACCTGTTTATGGACTGTGGACACCTGTGATTTATTGGCAGCACATACTTGTTGCTGTGGAGGAGGTTTCCAATACAGGAATTAGCTTAGTAATCCTCCAGCTTCATGAAGCTATTCTATTTTGAATATTTAGTATCTGTTTGAAGCAAGTGTTTATGCTTAAAATGCTATTTTAAAAAAAAAAAAAAAGCACTTTCTTTGGAATTTTACAAAAGCCTTCATGTAGGAGAGCAAAGAAAACATAATGAAACCCAAAAGCATGTAACAATTTATTTTTCCTCCTACACAGTATCTTCACTAATGGCAAGTGGAATCAGCAGTCTGCATCTCTTGATGCTGTCAGGTAGTAAGAGTTAGTAAGCACAAAGGGCTTTAGTAGCAGTTGCTAGTGGTGCAGGAACAGTTTCTGGTAGCAGATGCTACCAGGTACTCAGGGTATTTGTGCTTCTCGGATCATCTGTCGCACAGGCTTCACTCTTTCCACTGACTCAGAGCTGAGGCATTTGAAGTTCAGTGTATTTCTGTTGGATTTAGGTGAAGATAATGAGTTTCAGATGGGCAGTGATCAGTAGAAAAGTCACCTTACCTGAGGACCATGCAGGAATAGAGTTTTCATGCATGTATTTTGAAAGAATTTTTGGAATACTTGTCAATGAAACATGGATTGTTATTGCAAGCTTTTGTTTTTCTACAAATGAATATAAAGCTTACAAGAAATACAGACTCTTTTTTAAAGATAATGGGGCCCCAAATTATTTTTTCAGTTTCCTTCTTCCCAGTAAATTTTATCATCTAATTTGACAAAGTAGATTGACAAAGCAGACAACTGATGCACAATGATTCTGCTACCCAAAGGCAGAGTGACCAAAGCCTGTGGCAGGTGTCAGGGTATCTATTCCAATTCTCCCTATGAGTTTTCATTCCAATATCACCAGAAAGTGTAACCCAGCCATTGACTCTGATGTACTGGGCATGTATCTGCTGAGGTTTTTTATAGAAATATAGATTTACAGAATCATAGAATGGTTTGTGTTGGAACAGACCTTAAAAATCACCCTGTCCTTCAATCATGGGCAGGGACACCTTCCACTATCCCAGTTACTCCAAGCCCTGTCCAACCTGGCCTTGAACACTTCCATGGGTGGGGCAGCCACAGCTTCTCTGAGCTGCTCAATCTGTGCCACTCACTTCCATCACAGTCAAGAATTCCTTCCCAATATCTGATCTAAACCTTCCCTCTTTCCATTTAAAGACAATCCCCCTCATCCTGTCAATTCTACTGGCCCTTGTAAAAAGTCCCTCTACAGTTCCCTTGTACGTTCCCCAGCTCTCAGGTAGTAATTTAAGCATTTAATGAAATAAACACTGGGACCTTTGTCCCAAGTCCTTGTTCAGTATCCTAATATACAGCAAATGTCTTATTTTCCATGGTTTCAGAAAATATTTAAAGTGTTTCATACGACACAAATGTCTCCAATAAAGACAGCTGAGATAGTAATGCAAGAGCAACACAGCTCTGGTGCTTCAGGCAACATTCTAAGTGGCAGAAAACATATGGAAAAAGTTTAGTCTGTATATTGTTTTCCTTCCTCATCAGTATTTACTCCAGCTACAGAGAGATCTATTAGACAAAAAGATTGACCAGCCCTTTTTAGGACTGACCTGTGAACCCAGACCAAACTCTACCATCCCTGCCAAACCCACATGGCAAATTTAGCATGAATTTGGAAGAAAGATTTATGATAATCAGCTGCATTTTCCACCCATGAGTTCTTCTGTCACTGTGACAGTGCAAGGATCCCACGTCACAGCACTGCAGTGCAGAAAGGCAAGTGGGTGTTTTGGGACATGATTTGATTTTTTGCTCAGATCCATACATTGGTGATCATTAGCAAAAGAGGTTAGAAGGTTTGTAATCGCTTAAATAAGTGTCAGAGCGCTAAGAATCTTGGCTTGTAAATGTAATTACAGAACTTGTCAATAGCCATTGATTTCCTTAGACAGATCATTTGAAAGCATTCAGAAAGCTGTGAGCAAAATGGAGGAATTCTACAGAGCTCCAACAGGAGCAAATTGCAGTTTTCCATCTTTTCCTCCATGTTATATATTTACACATTGTGGCATCTTAGAGGCCAGGAGCATATTTTGTATATTTGTAAGAAAATGTTCAGCATTCCTCTTATTCTCCAGTACATGCTGCTTTTAGTGCAGTTCATTAAATTTTAAAAAGCCTGACTGAATGTTCTCACATTAAATGATTACTAATCTCCAGCATTTATCTTCTCATAGTCCATCTGCCCTTTCTTGAGTCACTATATTCTCATTAATATCTAAAGTTTCTTTATAGTATCAGTTCCTAAACTATCCTGTTGGAAACCAAACGATCCTATTCTTTACTCTACTCTGAACCTGAGGAGGTCCAGAGGAGAGACATAACAGTGATCAGAGATCTGGAACACCTCTCCTGTGAGGAAAAAAATGGGATCATTGGGATTTTCCAGCTCTGAGAAGCAAAACTTCCAGTGAGACCTTAGAGCAGCCCTTCAGGGCTTCAAGGGGACAAATAAGAAAAATTGGGACAAAAATTTTTACAGAGTCTGTAGTGACAGGACAAGGGATAATTGTTTTAAACCAAAACAGGTTCAATTCAGACTAGACATAAGGAAGAAGTTTTTCACTATAATAATGGTGACAGATTGCCTGGAGAGGGGATGGATTCCCCTCCTCTGGACACATTCAAGGTCAGGTTGGATGGGACTCTGGGCAGCCTGATGCAGTGGAAGATGTCCCTGCTCATTACAAAGAGTTGAACTGGGTGACCTTTAAAGGTTCCTTATAACCCCAACTATTCTATGATTATAAAAAATTCAGCTTTGAAAAATCACTCTCCCTCCTTGCTCCTTCTTTCCTGGAGCCTTGTGCTTGACCTTGTTGATGGAAGAGAAATATTTAAAGACTGAGTTGGGAAGTTTTTACACATTTTTTGGGGAATTAGCAGCAGAATGTATTAAATGGCACTGAAAATAACAAACACAGCTGAACTGTATTTGAGGATGAGAGAGAGAAATGTAAACTTATTGTGGGAGTCACCTGTCAGGTAATAAAAAAGCATCTGAGACTCAGATTCAAACATTAGCCTGGAAAAAATACTATAATTAGTGCTAGAAGATAACAACTTTTTCTGTTGAAGAAGTGATAGGGATCCAGCCAAATATTTCATATCAGGAAACACAAAATAAGCATCATAAACAATTGCTTCTATGTATATCACATTATCATTTCATCTTTTTATTTCTGATTTTTTTTAACAAGTGCAACTGCAAATCTTTCCCATGTTCTTATTTATAGGAAAAATTATAAACTCTAGTCCATCTACTTGGTGCTTTTAAAAAATACAAATACAGCTGAATCTCAGCTTGAAATAACCCGGAAAATTGGCCTCCTGTTGAAGCTTTTTCCTGGAGGATGAAAGTCTAGATGGTTGTATTAGGTTTTTCTGGGAAATGTTTGGTAGGATTAAATGGGTGGCTTTTGAGAAGCTGCTGGAAGTTTACCCCATGTCTGATAGAGTCAACATCAGTTGGACTCAACCCTGGCCAAGGCTGAGCCCGTCAGGTTTGGTGGCCGTGACTCTGTGATAAAACAGGAGAAAAAACCTGCTCAGCACATCAGCAACCCATCAGTAGAGAGGAGTGACAATATGTGAGAGGAACAATTCTGCAGACACCCAGGGCAGTGAAGTAGAAGAGACAGGAGGCGCTCCTCTGTTTCTCTTTCCAGCAGAGATACTGTAGGACTGAAATAATTTCTGCCAGGTGAAGATTTAAGGAGAGATAACTTACACAGTTCAGCCATTTTAGCCTGACACACTCCCATCACTTCCTGAATGTTAATGGCCAATGCCCTACAATCCAGAACTCAAAAACTGCTCAATCCAGAGAATGAGCGGAATTCCTCCCTCAGATAATTCAGTGATGGGTTCTGAGATGAGTTTAGAGGCCTCCAAGGCTATGGTTTCCTTTGTTTATTATATGCATCCTGTTCCTTTGATGGGATTCCTGCTAGCATCTCAGTGTTGATGAAGAAAAGGAAAGCAAACACTGAAATTTCATTCCCTGCCATGAAACAGCATCCAACACAGGATTCTTATTTCTCAGATTAACAGAGAAAAAATGAAGCTGCCTGGACTTCCTTACTAATCTGGGCCAAAATGAAGATTACCATCATATGTTTGCTGGTGAGCTAAAAGTACTTAAAACAATCCAAAAATCTTGACAGCACAAGTGTTGCAGATGTGGATAGAAGCCAAGTAACCATATGTGGTCAAAAGGAGTGTATGGACATAATTTTCTTTCAGTAACATCTGCAAGATAAAGAATTAATTGGAGTTTCTGGCTGGAAAATAACCTAGGAAATATAATAGAATCATAGAATATCCTCGATTGGAGGGAACCGACAAGGATCATCAAAGTCCAACTCCTGGGCCTGCAAAGGTCAACCCCAAAAATCACACCGTGCACCTGGGAGTGTTGGCATAACACATTTTGAGCTCTGTCAGGCTGGGTGCTGTGACCACTGACCTGGGGAGCCTGTTCTAGTGCCCAACCACCCTCTGGGTGAAAAATCTTTTTCTAATACCCAACCTAAACCTCCACTGACAGAGTTTCATGCTGTTCCCTCCAGTCCAGTTGCTTGCACAAAAAGGAAAAAATACTTCCCGGGTGTCAGAGAGGGTCAAAGGGCCTGAGAGCCCGTCCCTTTGAGAACAAGCTCTTTGGAACAGAAACCTTGTCTTCTTTAATGGAGTCCCTGTATCCTCTGTGGTAGAAAACAGGTGTACAGAGAGAAATAGAAAACAGCAATCTGCTGAACACACCACCCAGATTTGAGAACAAGACAGACAGGTAGGGGGAAAAAAATAAAAAAGGATAAAAATAAAAGTCAAGTCACTTAAAAAAAACCCTTAAAAAGTCTCCAGGGTATTGCAAATCCCTGTAGGCATGGAGACTACATGCCTGTGGATTTTTCTGTAGAATTCTGCAGACTTTGCAAATGCTTTAGGATGCTGCAGGGAGCAGATGCTTTCTAGCTGTCATCGCTGGAGTATTGCTACCCAATTATGGTTTTGTTTCAGAGCACCTTTAGTATTTTTCATCCACTTTATAATTATCCCTTAACTTTTATTAAGCTAATCATAGGCTTGCAGTTGCCAGCCTGATGGACTTGGAGAAGCAGTTGTTAAGCAAAGCTAGTTTGTCCCTCAAGAGATTCTTTCAGTCATACAACAATTCTAATAATAACAACGATATGGGGAGGGGAGGAAAACAATCATTCAGGCAACAGAATATAGTGTTCATTATGTTAATTTACTCCAAAGTATTTACACAGTGTTACTTGGCACTGAGAAACGAAATTCAGTCAGTCCCATTCATGCAAGGAGTGTGGTAACATCATGTGAATGTTCTGTTTCATTTAGGGCAGGTAGGGAAACAGAGTCATGTTTTAATCCTCTGTAACATAAAAAAATGCATTCAAAACCTTACATGCCTTAAAATATGTGGCATTTTTTTCCATGAAGCAGACCCATTTGTCCATTAGCAAATGTACTATACACACAGCTGGCAAATATTGTGGCTGTACTTATTCAAGAGAGGCTCAGGGCTGGAAAACGGTCCAAGGAGGAAGACAAGTCAACTTAAAACTGAGGTGATTTGACAAGGAGGAGTGAAAACTCTTTAGTGGTAGCATTTTGCCCTCTGACTGTTAAGTAATTTGTGTATATCTTATCTAATCCTCATTGTGGAAGAATCTTTTCTGCCCGGTACCCACCAGCATTGGAATTCCCTGGATGATTTTTGGATAACTCAGATTTTCTTCTAAAACTACCACAGAAGGCATAGGAAAGGGAGAGTCCACTGTTGTTTTGAACTGATTTAAAACACCCAGGTTTCTTCCCTATACAGTTGTTGACAGATCATGTAAAGGCTCAACAGTATAAGGGTATAAACTTCCCTTGGATAAAGGGACTGTCCTCAAAACAGGGGGTTTGCACAAGGATGTTGGTACCAGATGTTGCAGATGGAATGCAGGAGTGATATGAGGGTCAGCCAAGAGTGAATAAATCCCATTGAAAGTTGGTTCCACCAACTCCAGGCCTGGCCTCACTCCTTCTGGTGCTCCCAGCAGTGGGACCTTCCAGAATTTCAGGCTCCAAAGAGTAGTTCTGTTTGCAGAAGGAGCCAGAGCATGGTGGAGGTGATGAGCATGTGACTCTCACCCTGACATGGTGCTGGATCCTATTCCACACTGCTACACCAGTATTTTTGGCATCAGTGTTACCTTGGAGGAGCATCTGTGGCTGCTGCTCCACCTGCCCTACAGTGCTTCAGTTTCTCAAAGAGATGCATGATACTGGAGGAACAAGGGCTAAATATTTCATCCAAATTCCAGGCAGGCTTAAAAAAAAAAAAAAAAAAAAAAAAAAGGCTGTTCTACATCTCTTTTCTCCCCTCTTTCTGTCTATTTTCAAGCACAAACTGAGCAGAATCCTAATTCCATTGAAATCAGCAGGAACCAATTGTACTCCAATTGACTGTACTAGGAATAAGTCCTTGGTGCATAATACATTTTTTTTCTATTGTCCTTAGAATATGGAGATGAGGAATAAAAATATTAAAATGTGGCATAATGCAGGGAAAAAGAAGAATTTTCCCACTTAACCAAACAAAACAAATATTTGACTATTTAAAAAACCCCTACCAAACAAGACTTTCTGAGCCTGTATCTGATTATTCTCTCTCTGGTTAGGAAAGATGGGAGAAGAGAAATGCATTTCACTACATGGGGCTGCTGAATTTCTTAGAAATGAGGCAATAGTCTCAGCACCAGAGTGGTTGCCAGCCTTTCAAAAAGTCCAGCCACGCCTGGATAGGAGAATGGACTTGCAGAAATCAAGGCACAAAAACTACCTAATGTGTGATTTCTCTGCCAAAACATTGATGAAATCTTCAAAATGCTGAAGGAAATTAAATAAGCATGAGCAGCTCTGTTCATATTATCTTTAAAATTAGATTATTTGCACATATATTTGCTAGCGTGATAATGTGTGTGCTTGTGTGTGGGCATTTGTATAATTAACATTCATAGACTTAAGCAAAGATTCCTCACATAGTTTCAGTTATATTTCCCACTGAAATTCTTCCATTTAAAAAATCTTTCCTAGAACCCAAAGCACAGAATGTTGGGATATCTCCTCTCTTTAGTGTCATGTCAATTCTTGAACTTGTTATTTTTATGGTAGGTTTTCTGGTATGTTGTTTGTTGGGTTTTTTTGGTTGGTTGGTTATTTTTTTTTTAGTAGAACATTACCACTGAAGTTATTTTCAGAACATCATATGGATTTTTCATTGAAACATCTGTGTTAACTTTTATCATCCTAGCTCTGCTTTGTAATTTTGGAAACGGATATAAAGAAAGAGCAACCCAGAGCACAGTAATATAGTGGGAAGCATCCTTCATAAGTCAATTGAGGAATTTAATAATCTCTTTAGAAATAAGCTCTGCAGCTATGAGAAAAATGTGTGGGTTAAAGGCCTTCCAATTAAGAAAGGTTTCTCTGTGGATTTATAGGCTGGTGGTTAGCTCTTCCTGTTCGTGTTTCCATGGCAACTGTCAGGTAGATTTTCTGCTACTTGCTAGGAAGTTGGAAATGTTGAGTCTGGTTGAGCCTTTCAATTCACTGAAGCTTAAATGAAATTCTTTGCAAGGAACTGGCATTTAGCCTGGGTCATTTATTCATATGTAGAAGAGAAATCAATTATAGTAATCAGATGTGCAATTTATTTTTTTTTATTGGAATTATTTTGGGTAGATTTATTTTTTATTATTATTGTGCCACAATCTATTTTTAATGCTAGGGTAGGAAAGGTTTGAAATGCTGCAGCTGGCCTCTTTGCTGCTGATGGCCTATGGCTTTAATTACAGCCCAAGACACACACAGGCACGTCTCTCTCTCTGGTCTACTTTTACAAGCTATAATCACTCCTGGTGATATTCATGATACCAGCTCGAATCCTGCAGACTCATTAGAGTTGAGACACCTGTATTGTGAGAAACACAGCTCACTGTCTTTTCTCCTTTCAATTTTCTTGCCTTGTTGATTTGTTTGAATTAGGCTTGAGGAAAGTAAATAATTTGTGTGGCTTTTATTCAAACTTTCTTGCTATGTCGCGGTTTAATTCCACATCAAAATCCCTATGTGTTTGCACACTTCTCTGTGTTCCTTCTGTTTTCCACCCTGCACTGCCTGTCACTTGACAGTTCCCTCTCTCATTCCTGTAATTCTCCAAAGTCAGATGCATCAGGGGGTGTGGGGTGTTCCTGTAGTTTCAGCCTTTCTGTGGTGCACAATCTGTGCCACCTAACGAGCTCTGTCCTGCAGGCTTTGTGTGAATAATTCCATGCAGACTTCATTGACTTTCCTTGCAAGAATAAAGCCAGCAGGGCTTGGCCCAAAGATCACAGATTATCTAAACAGAGGCAGGATGGTCTTCTGGGCAGAGAGGTAGTTAAGAGCTTGGAAAACCTGAGGGCTTGCTGCATCTCTCTTCCCCTGGCTTCCAGGGGGAAGGGAGATTCATTTAGTGGCGGATCCGAAACCCCAAGAAGTCCTCTCACACCAGAGTTAATGGAGCTGTGACAATTTATGCCAGCTAAGAATCTGCTCCATTACCCGAGCTCACTCCAGCTGTATAATAGAAATAATAGCAGTGCCCTACCTCAGAGAGGTGTCGTGAGGATAAATAGATAGACGGGAAAGTGTTATGATACTATGATAATGAAGACCAGAAAAATACCTGCAATAGGCAGAAATCAGCATAACTGATCTGACATTTACTTTTATTCTTCCAGTCCTTCTGCCACAGAGAGACAGTAATAGCTTGACAAAGTGATGCCTAGCCTCTGTTTCTCCTGCTGCTTTGCTTTCCCTGCTTTGCTGTCCTGCCTTTGTTGTTTCTTTCTTAGGATTTCACCTAACTTTCCTTAAAAGTTTTTAAGAATCAGTTAACAAACATTTCATTTCATTTTCTTCCTCACTTTATCCCAGCCTATTTAATTTTTTGCTTCTTTTTTCTGCCATTCTTCTTATCTTGATTTCCATGGGTTAAGCCCAAAATCTGTGCACACAAAATCTGTGCACTAAATCTCCAAAGAGATTTAGTTAATTTTAAATGAAACATTAGTTCCTCTGGCATTTATAAAGCAACCAAAACCAAGATTTGATGTTGCAAATTTTAGCAGCTGCTTCCAGGCCATCTAACAGAAAGAGAATTGATTTGGGTCCAAAGAGCCAGAATATCCTATCCAAGATATCAAAGTTCTGCTCAAAATGTAGATTTTGGATATATAGCTCAATTGGATGCTAGAGGTTGTGTGAAAGTCATGAATTTTCCAGTTTTCATGACTGACCTTTTGTCTTAGGCAGACTTGGCACCCCAGGCAAATCTCACAGGACTTTGCTATATTTTGCAGTGTAAAGTGCCTTGAAGAATAGTTCTTCCTAAGTTTTAGAGTGGTTATCTTCTTTCCTTTTGAATCTGCAAAGAACCATCCTGAGTTTTTCTGTGTGTTTACAGAGAAGATTCCACACCTCCGAGTACCAGTGTGAGATTTTGGGTCAGTATCATCACACACACACACCCCCAGGAGGTGGATGCACTCACAGATGTTCAGGTGGGAAGTGAAGCCTCTCTAAAACCCACTGCATGAGGAAACAACTCCATTGTTCAATGGGTGCCTGGTTCCTATGGCCAGGAAAATGTTTTGAGAAACCACTCTGATGTCCTGCACTGGTTAGGGATGTGCACTTCACCAGCACATGGAGCTGAGCCTGGTTCATTATTCAGATTTTAAATCATCTTGTTTTTTGAGACCAAACTCTTTTGTACCATAGACAGATAAGAGATAAGAGAAAACCAACATGCTCCCATTGCCACCAGCACTGTACTACAACTCTTCTCTGAACTCTGTTCTTGTCCTCTGAATTATGATGTCAGTTTTAACCAGAAGATAGCCCGTTCAGAGACTGCCTTCATGGCAATACAGATCTACCAAGCTCGGGCGTCCCAAGGCCCACACATTGATCCTTTCCTCCGCAAAGCACCCCTGGAATGGGCAGGATTGATCTTTCATCAACACTGTATAAAATTGTGGTGTCAGCATTATTTTGGAAAGGTTTTTAAATGTCCCCTTGTGGTGTCAAAAAAGCAGAAGACCAGGACTCTTTACTGTGGTTGGGAAATTTCAATACATGGTGGATTATAATTCCAAAAGGTTTTCTTGTGTGGGGAAGATGAGGGTCAGGCACTGATTTTTTCACTCTAGTGACCAGTGACAGGAGCCGACGCAATGGCATGAAAGTGTTTCAGGGGAGGTTTAGGTTGGATATTAGAAAAACATTCTTTTCCCAGAGGGTGTTTAGGCACTGGAACAGGCTCCCCAGGGCAGTGGCCACAGCACAAGGCTGACAGAGCTCAAGGAGTGTTTGGACAATGCTCTCAGGGACACGGTGTGACTCCTGGGATTGTCCTGTGCAGGGACAAGGGGGGGATTCAATGATCCTTGTGGGTGCTCTCCAGATGAGAATATTCTATGATTCTCTGATTCTATTAAGGCTTGGATTATAACTTCGTTTTCCTCTGTGTGTCTCTGCTGTGGCTACTCAAAAACTGGGTTCAGGCACACACAATAGAAGAAGCCAAGTGCCTACTTAACCTCAGCTTTGCACAGCACATAGGCAAGAAAAGGCTGTGGAGTAATTCTTCTCCACTTCTCACTGCAGAGCACAGCCGACCCAGTAGTGATGAACTGGCAAGCTAAGGGTGCCATTGGTGTTCTGGTAACTTCAGTCTTGATGAATGCCTTGATCTAGTGCAAATAAGCAAGGAAATGGGAGGAACTGAGACTGCAAAGGATGATGTGTTTAGTTTGGGTGGTTATCTTTATGCACCAGCCTTTGCAGACAGCTGTGCATAAAGTAATTTTTTAATCATCTCTATGAACACACGCTGAATATCCCATTTCAAAGCAGTCCTGTGTGTAAGCTGTAAGTGTCAAAATGGCAAAGAGCTGGAAAGTGCTTGTGCTAGTTACACAAAACCCAAAGCTGTACATTCCTTCACTGCTGTATATGGGCACATCTGTTTTAAATGTAAAGGCTGCTGTTTCAGCTGACCTTATATACTCTCAAGCATTAGAGTATGTTAGCAAGTGTGTTTTGGAAAGGTTAAAAAATATGTCATCTCTTTTTTCAGGAGCTATTAGTTGGATACAAGCCAAGTTTTCCAGCCACACGGTGTTATTGTAGGAAACATGAGGATCACTTCAAATTCAGTAATGGCTTGTTCCTCCTGGCACTAAAGAATTGTGGCACCTAATTAATGACTATACTTCTCCATCACAATCCCAATATAGATTCATATTTCCATTTGTGCAGGCACTCACAGGATTATTTATATACAATTACTCTGTGGTTGTTGCTGCAAAGCAAGAAAGAGTTTTACCACGTCACTTTTCTTACTAAGCAAAACAGCAGAATGAGGAATTAAAACCAAGTTTTTCTTTAGGTGTGGTGCCTGGACTACTTCTTTGATGAATGAGGAGTGCTGGCAAAAGACAGGACCTATTTTCACATTTCTGCCCAATGTTTTGCCAAACTGCTGGGGAGGCCCTTAAACTGGGGATGGGAAGGATGGTCATTAACTTTGATTTTGGCTGAAATTAATGAGGTGAATCCTGTCAAAACAGGACACCTTGAGTGCCTGTACACAGCATAAAGCAACCAGAGAAACAGGCAGGAGGAACCAGACTGTAGATGTGGCTGCAAGCACTGCTGGAGTAAATGAGATATGGTAGGACTGGAGTCCTCCCTGCTTCCCTTAAACTCAGTCTGAGTCATCGAACCACTTAGGTTGGAAAAGACCTCTAAGATCACCAAACATTAGCCAAACACCACTAGACCCAGCACTAAACCATGTCCCTAAGCACCACTCTGACACATTTTTTGAACACTTGAGTTCATGATCTGTGACCTGAGTGGAGTTGCTCAGTATTTGCATTCCTGTAGAAGACTTCCATCCATGCCTGGTTTCTTGATTCAGCTCACAGTCTTTCCTTTTTCAATTATTTTTTCTTTATCGATCACCACAGTTTCTTTCCAGAACAATAACTTTTACCACAGCTACCTTTCAATTGTTCTCATTAGCCACACAGGCACAGGGTGGGGCTTTCTTCTGGCAGGGGTGGGGTGATTAAAAGAGGGCTCTAGGGAGCAAACAGGAGCAGGCAAAGAGGAGTGTGGCATGGTTCTGAGGGCATGGCACAGCAGTTTGTGCAGGCAGGGTTGCAGGCAGCGTTGCAGGTTTCCTCCTGCTAGTTGTGTTTTCAGTTTGTTGTTTGCTGTGTTTCTGTTGGTTGGCTGGTTTTGGGATTTTTTTGTTAGTAATGGTTTTTACAAGATCAAAAACGGCAGTTAGTAAAAGTGTATGTAACCAAATAGAAGCCTCCAAAAAGGATGTGTCTCTCCAGACCCCTTCCTGTGAGGGGTGTTTGAGCTTATCAGTGGTACCAGTGGTAGTTGCAGAAGTCTGCCTGTGGTGTGAACAGGTGAATGATCTCATTTTGCTCATGACTGAGCTTAGGGAGGAAGTTGAAAGACTGAGGAGTATTAGGGAAAGTGAAATAGACTGGTGGAGTTCCACCCTTCCATCCTTTATGGAGGCCCACCACGAGTCAAGAGGACTCCTATATTTCCCGCTGCCAGGCAACAGGAGGACACCTGGTGGATGAAGGGGAGTGGAATTGGGTCCCTACTTGGGGAGGTAATAAAAATTCCTCCCAACCCTGGAGAAAAGGAGACTCAGAGGTCTCCTTATCACTATCTACAACTCGCTGAAAGGCAGCTGTGGTCAGGTGGGGGTTGGTCTCTTTCTCCAGGTAGCAACTGACAGAATGAGAGGACAGTCTTAAGCTGTGCCAAGGGAAATATAGGTTGGACTGTTAGGAAAAAGTTTTTTACAGAAAGGGTGATAAAGTATTGGAATGATCTGCCCAGGGAAGTGGTGGAGTCACCATCCCTGGATGTGTTTAAAGAAAGACTGGATGTGGCAGTTGGTGCCATGGTCAAGTTGAGGTGTTGGGACTGGGTTGTACTCAATCTTGAAAGTCTCTTCCAAACTAGTGATTCTGTGATTCTCCCACTTGCAGTGATATAGCAAGTTTACAGAGACCAGTGCAGTGATCCAAATTTGCATTTGCTGTCACTGATGTGTGGTTCAAGAGCTTTGCAGCATGAAGACTTCTAAAGATGGTTGTGGGGAGAGATGAAGTTTGGTATACATTTAATGTTCCCTATATTGTTATACTCACCTTTCTAACCCAGAGAACAGCCCTTGAGTTTCTGACTCTCATTTAAATTCTCTGAGTAATTACACTGAAGGGTTAATTTGTTTTTTCTTATTTATATCCATAAATAGGACTATCCTGCTTCCTTTCCAGCTCTCCTACTTTACATCAGCAGAAACAGGCCAATGTCATGTAAACCCCAGTCTGAGGGAGAAAAAAAATACAGATCATCCAAATTGTCCAATACCTTATCTTATACCCTTTTAAATATTAGCAAAAACATATCACCAAGAAGATCTTTCATTGCATAATTTAAATCTGAGACACAAATTTATCTGAAAATGTTTCATTATTATTAAAAAAAATCTTATTATTAAAAAAAAAGGGGAAAAGCTAGTCTTAATTGTTGCTGTGGTAACTAACACATCTGCCAGGATATGTTGCAGTGGGAAAAGAGTGTGAATTCTGTGAACATTTCCTGTTGTCTTTCCATGGAAAGACTTAGAGCAGGGCTCCTTAGTGGCAACTTTACAAACTCAACTAGAAGGCATTGTGAAATTGAAAGGCAAGCAGTGTGAAATGAATGGAAAGCAGCACTCTGGTTTAAATAAACAAGCAGAAAGAGCAGGATTGGCCAGGAGCAATTTTGGGGTTTTTTGGTAAAAAACAAAATTTTTTTGATAGAGTTTAAAACACTATTGGGCACTTTATAGGGACAGTAACATATTCACTAGGTAACAATTCAAATACCTACATTTTCAACAGACTCAACAAAATTTCCCTTTAGGGGTCCAAACTCATTAATATGGAAGGAGGAAGGGCCACAAAGGAAGGAGATCAGGTTCTGTAGAGTTCCCATCGTCTGAACATGGCCTGACAGGGGGTGGGTGAGAAATGCTTTTTTTGGAAATTTGCTTATTCTACAGAATAAAAAAATAACAGAGTACTTCCCAATCTTCATCTCTCAGTGTCAAAAAGCTGACCTGCACCTTCTTTCTCTCTATTCCCACTACCCATATTTTTGTGTTTCATTCTGAAAGAATTTGATGCACTTCTCCTCTATTTATAGCTCAAACAATCCAGCCACGAGGCAGGTGGTTTCATTGAAAGACAAACAAACTTCTAACAAAACCCCACTGATTCGTAAATGACCATCTCTGCTGACACTGCAGGCTGCAGGGGACTTAAACTACCCTGGGAAGCTGGCCATTTCCTGTAGTACAGAGTAAGAGCCCCTGTGGTTTCCTTGGCCAGGAAACAGCTGGTGGGGTTTTTTCCTTTGTTTTATTTTTTTTCTTTTTCTCTTATTTCTTTCCTTACCAAAAAAAAAATCAATTTCTGTATTGTTGTATAAAAGGATCAAAATTTAAGATTTTTATTTTTGCTGTTTTAATGTTTTATAATGTTTTAATGTAATATATAAAACAGCATGACTTCCATTCCGTCTTTTGTCTGACATACTTATTGATTTCAAATTGTTTTGGGGCCGATTGTTAGCATCTTTTCTCCTTTTAAAATGTACTTCTGAATGGAATGGTTTATTCCCTCATGTTCAGCACTTTTGACCTTTGCACTGGGATTTCTTGTCTTGATCTTGTTCTTGTTGTTGCCTCTCTCTCCCCGAATTAAAGCAAGTTTCTCACCCATTGGCACTTTTATTCCATACAATAGAGGCAATAAGACATACGATTTTGTGTTCTGACTCCTTTCAAACTCAGTGGGCTTCTGGATGACAAATTAAATTGTTTCTCTAATATTTCAAAGTTAAAACACACCTTTGTCAAATACAGCAGCTGCATTTTGTTTAGAGTCTTCTTTTATGGAAATGTCCTAATATTGATGAAATGTAGACTCTGCATCCCTTAGAGAAACCAAGGAGAAGAGATAACTGCATGTCTATGCAGCATTTCTAAGCATCAAGAGTACTCTGAAGGCAGATATATGCATTATCTTGACACTTCCTCACTCCCTGCGTGGATTCCCTTCCTTTTTTAGACCCACACAAATTAATCAAAGTTGTTTGAACTGGAGATACAATTGATTCACCCAGCAAAAAACTTCTTGCATCCTCTTCCTCCACTAGAGTTTCCTTCATTGTAGGGATGACTCAGGTTGCTGTATTGTCAAAAGTGTCCTTCCTGCATTCTTTGACAGAAGGAAAAGAAAATAGAATGAAGGATTAAACAGTGAGTTTGGGTGAGCAAAGATCAGTCATTTTTAGGGTGGAGAATTACACCTGCAAGGGAGTCCAGTGAGATCAGCAACCTTCTGCTTTCTCCTTCCTCCTCCCAGGCTGCAAAGACATGGTTAAGTAACCTTGTCCTGGGAGGAGCTTGTGGCCCTCACCTCAGTGTCCCACAGCCACATGGACCACATGCCAAGCCTCCCCACCTCCACAGCCACCTTCATCTGGCTGTCATTCTGGGGAAAGTGTGGCATATCTGTGGCCTTAAGATTTATTATTCATTCATTTGTGAAAGGTTTGAGGTGTTTGGTTTTTTTCAGTTCTGAGCACGTGAAATAAGAGAACAAACACGTGGCAGTACACCAGAGAGTGTTATGGTATGAGCTGTAGGCTTTGAACCGGCACAAGAGCCATGATGGAGTTATAAACTTGCTGAAGTACTATGGAAGAATTGTGCAGACAGAGGACAAAACAAGGTGTGATTTCATCCATATTTCCCACATGGCATGATCTTTAGAAGGATTTATCACCTGAATTGTGTCCTGGTGTCACCTAACAAGGAGGCCTCTGGTTCCTATCAAAGTGGGGGGGACATGAATAAATCTGATCAGGCAAAAAGGGTGACCAGAGAAGTTGTGAAATCTCCATCCTTGGGAATATTTCAATGGAATCTGGATGTTATCCCAAGGAGCAGTCTTGGTGACCCTGCTAAAACCACATGGGGGCAACTAGACATCCTCCAGAAATCCCTTCCACCTGATCCTATGAATGGATGCAGAATGTCTGGGAGAGAGAAATATGGGCATAAAATCACTCTGCCATATAGAAGTAAGAAGGGCAGCAATGCTTTGAATACTTTTTGTTTTGTCATCCTGTTGAATAGTTTGGGAGGAGAAAAAATATTACAAAATAAAGTGAAGATGAGACCTTGTCGGAAAACAGTATTTTCAGTGAATTTATGATTTGCTACTTGTTAACGAAGACACATCTCAGACAAAAAGTATAATTTTTGCACCTTTTTTGACTGTGTGGGAGAACTGCTGAAATCTGTCTCTGGACCCAGACATAATACGGTTGACTCTATTTAGCAGAATTCCTTAAAAAGAGGAAGGAAACTGGTAAAAATACTTTATTGGAATATTTTCTTTTCCCTTGTTTTTTTTTAAATTCTGAACTGCATATGTTTTGCTAAAAATGGGTAATACAAATTAGAACTTTTAAATTAAAAAATTGGTATTTAATTCAAACCAAAATAATTTTAGCACATTTTCCTTCTTATAAAAATCCAGCATGAACGACAGCAGAGAAAATCCCAAGTTTAAAAAATATGTTAGATAAGAGTGTTGTTTACACTCGCTTAAATTTTTGGCCAAGTTATCTATTCTCTTACTGTACATCATTTCCTTCAGTTAACTCCAAAGTGTGTCAGCTGGTTTGTTTTATATTCCTTTTAAACTATACATTTATTTTAAAAAGCAAAAATAAGAGGACAGACCGAAAGGGGGAAATTGTCTTTAAATTACTTAGTTTCATATTTAACATCCCACTGTGTGCATGACAGAACCACAGAAACCAGCAATGTCAAAGATATTAGATCATCCAGTCTTTCTTTTTTAAAATGCAGAATTCTATTGGCTTTGATATCAAATCAAAAGAAACCAAAATGGAACTCTATGTAAAAAATTAAGGCAAATGTTCCTGGCCTTAGAATACAAGTTACTTTACTACTTTATATTTCGTGTCTCTAAGGGAGGATTTTCTTAAAATCCAAATGGGAGTTGGGTGCATGAGTCGATGGAAATCGGACACCTGACTCCCATTTGTGCCTTTGAAAATCTTCCTTTTATAAATCATTGTGGAATTCCTATACTATGATAGAATGTAGAAAGGGAGAACGGGCTTAGAAGTGATGCTTGAAGTCCTCCAAGGACTATGAGGATACTCTTTCTACTTTCTTGCCTTTGAAACTGATATTCTTGGTTAAGTCACTGAATTTAAATATAGCTGTTCTTTTGCACAGAATTATGGCTTGCAAATTATGATAACCAGCTTTCCTGCTGCTGGTCATTCAAAATTCTGCTGTATGATCTTTCTTTTTTTTTTTAATGCACTCTTGTTTCCACCCATTTTTTACTAATAGTCCAAAGTAATGAATCTCTGAAAGAAGCAGGGAGATGAAAGTGTTCTGTCGCTCATTGGGCCACTGTTTGCTGCAATTATTTCAACAGTTTTCAGTTATTTCTGTTGCTTGCTTTTTTTTTTTTTTTTTTCTGTTTTGATTCTTTCTGACCACCTATTACAGTGTCCTAACAAGAATGTACAGGAAATCAATGACCTGAAAAGTTCATCGCACTGTTATATGACTTAATTTGGAAATATTGTGCAATACAGTAATACTCATGGTCTAATCCTACCTCAGTTTTTCCCTTGTAACAGTTTTCTTAATCCTTTAAAGACTTGAGACAGCATAACTCCTCCATAAAAGAACAACCATTTGTGTAAGATATAAAGTAATAATCAGAGATATTCTGATTTCCCATCACTACTGTTTTCATCCCATGGAAACCCAAGAGAAATGCCATTTTCTCTCAGTTGTGAGAATGGTTTGAAGGCTTGTTTGTGTTCTCCCTCGGGATAAAGTTTTCAAGGTCTTAAAAATAGGCTGGAACTCATTCAGAAAAATAGGCAGGTATTTAAGGAAATGAGATATATTATGATGGAACAGGAGATTCAGTTTGAGGAAGATGAAATATTTCTTAATTCATTAATAACTGAAGAGTACATAACACAACACCTAATATATATTGCTTTTTCTATCAACAGACAACTCACACATTACATTTATTCAATGAAATATTAATTGCATTGCATTTGAGTTAATAACATATTCTTAATGGATCCTGGAATATCAGAAAATACCTAAAGACTGAAAAAAAATACTTATGTGATAATATTCAGAAAGAATGCAAGGAATCATCTGGTAAGCTTCAGGGTTGTCAGAGTGACATGAAGTTATGGAAAATGTGTAAAAAAGAAATAGGAATTAAGTGGATGTAAATTCTAGCAATGAAATATCAGCCAGCACTAATTAATGCAAATAAATATCTACAAATTTCATTGTCATCTTTGATGAGATTGTGAGTTTGAGGTGAAACATATTACTGTTGGTATTTTAATTGGGTTTTACAATGCCTAAAATGACCTCACAAGGACATTTGCAACACCTGCTCTTTATATAATTCTTCAGATGGGCTTAGGTAGTATGTAAATCTTTGGTCCAAAAGAGTTGTGTAAGTTGCTGTCAAAGGCTGCAGGTCCACAAAGTCAACCCAACACATTTCTGTTGCCTAAAAAGACCATATTGATCCTCCCTCCCTTTGCTTCTCCTCCCCTTTCCCAACTCCTTCCATTTCAAGCCATTTCCTTCTATCAGCAGAACTTATCTGACCCTTTGGTGAGCTAGTTCAGCTTGCAGAAAAACTAACTTGCATTTATTCCCTCTTTTGCTGGGCTCATTTTCTTCTGCTTTAATGCATGAAATGACTCATCAAGAGCTCACACAAATGTCAGAGCTGGTGTGTGGAAAACAGCTGGAGTATGTGGCTGGGAGCTGGCATGGGGAGGTGGAAAGATGAGAAAAGTGAGAATTCCTTCTTTTGGAAAAGTGAGAGCTGCTGAGTCAACCCTGGCCATCTATTTGGAACAGAAAGTTCACTTGATGTTTTAACTAAAACATCTCCAAAAATGCAGCTTATCTAAAGTAGATTTCAAAAAACATACTGAATTTGAAGGGTTCTGGAATTTGGAGCATCAACAGAAATGTTTCCAAAGCAAGATCTCGGTTTGAGCAGTTTGGTTCTCTATTTTGATTAAGAAGAAAAGAGGCATTTAAAATCTACATTCTATTTTAGAAAAGAAAAAAATTTCCAAGAGAAAAAAAATGGAAGGTGTTGGTTTGTGGTGCCACCATCCTGAATAAGAGTCTGAGTAGCACTTTTGTGCTCTGGTGCCCAAATTCTGACAAAGTCCATAATACATGGGCATATAAATACCCATAGACTTATTCTTTTGAAATGTACCAAGCAATACTGTGATAAAAGAATAGCTTCACAGAAAATCCTTTAAACATTGAAGATTAAATGGACATCAGAAAAAATACTTACAGAAATCATTTTATTCTGTGAAAGCATTTCTAGTAGGATTCTGCAGGAATCTATATTAGGGCTGAGAAAATTCAGTGTTTCCATAGTGATGGAGAAGTAAACATGATACAGCTGCCAAAAAATAGGTAATTATTGGCAGAATGATAGATAACGATAGTGACAAGGATTTCCTGCAGAACAATATGACAAGCAGGGTCCATTCAAAGAAAAAAGATATTTTCATCTGTATATTTAGCTGAACACGTTAATGTGAGGAACATTACAGAATTGGGAATTGCATCCTGGTAAACCACTAACCCTAAAATTACATAGTACTGCAGTGTAACAACTCAGTATTAAGTCACAGTGAGTTATTGGGCCAGAAGGACAATTGCAAATCTTTGAGAAGAAACAAAACATTGATACTAAATATTTACGTGGCATTAGTAGCCAAATAATCTTGCTTGCTCTTGTTGGATTTATATATATATATATTTTAGAAGTTGAATCTATAAAAATTATTTAAATGTTAGAAAGCAACAGCTTTCATTTCCCTTATTGAAAGGGGTTATAGGATTTCTTTTGTTTAAGTCCACACATGTATGCATCCTATATGAATTTACTTTCCCTGAAAAAAATGTTGTGGCTTGCCCTGGAGAAAAGGAGGATGGATACAACTCCTCAAACCCAGGGCAATCTGCTTTCACAGTACAATATGACTTGGTGTTCCATGGATGGTAATTTCTTGTAGAGGTGAGATAGCTTTTTTCCTAGGACAGCTTCCCAGGTTCATTTGAGAATGTCTGTCTACTCTCCATTAACTACATGCTCTTCCCTTGGAGCAACTCCACATGCACAGCCCTGATTTGCAGGGAGGTTGAGAGGTGATGTGTTAAGTACATCCAGGAGCAGGAAACCAGAGGTTTTAAATGTCTATTTCATCTAGCAGAGAGAGCTGTAACAGAGCAATTCTGAACCAAGCCAAATTCAAAGTGCAAAGTGGGTATCGGCTGTAAACAGAGAAAAGGATTAAACAGTGGAACAAATTACCAGTGGAAGTGTTGGTTCCTCTGTCTCCTGGTGCCTTCATGTCAAGCATAGGTGTCTTTGTAGTAGTCAAACAAATTGCAGTCAGGTTCAATTTAGGCACAATAAAATGTTTCCTGATGTACAGAGAGTCAGTGTGCATGAGCGGAAGGTTTTACCTGCCTCTATCTGCATGGCTGTCAGCAAAAGAACAACATTAAGGAATTATTATACAAGTAATTTTAACTTTATTTATTACATCAATTATTCCAGAGCTGATTAAGTAATAATATACAAAATCCAGGATTTTTTATTTGAAGGTCCACTTAACATTTTTTCTCCAGTGAGACTAATGAAGATATGGGAATCGCCACATTTTACAGGACTAAATGACTTTTCCTTCTATTTATGATTTATCTCATAGTTCTTGAAATTCCTCCTCAGCTTTTTAAAGATATTTAAGGATCTTTTTACTTTCTATCTCCTCTACTCTATAAGTAAACCCCACTTGCTTAAGCCTTAGCTCTACTGTCCCATCCTACTCTGTGCTGGGGAGGCCTCACCTCGAGTCCTGTGTGCAGTACTGGTCACCACAGTAAAAGAAAGCTATTAAACCATTAGAGAGCATCCAAAGGTGGGGATCAAAGATGGTGAAGAGCATTGAGGACAAGCCAGAGGAGGAGGGGCTGAGGGCATTTGGTCTGTTCAGCCTGGAAAAGAGGAGAATGAGGGGAGACTCCATTGCAGTTATAACTTCCTTGTGTGGAGAAGAGGAGGAAGGGCAGCATCCCTTCCCTCTGGTGACCAGGGAAAGAACTTGAGGGAATGGCCTGAACTTGTGTTAAGGGGAGGTTTAATATGGATAATAAAAAAGGTTTGTCACTCAGAGAGTAGTTAGGCACTGGAACAGGCTCTGTAGGGGAGTGGTCACAGCACTGAGCCTGACAGAGCTCAAGATGTGTTTGGACAACACTCACAGGCACAGGGTGTCATTCTTGGGTGTCCTGTCCAGCAAAAACGACAACAGAGAAAATCCCAAATTTAAAAAATATGTTAGATAAGAGTGTTGTTTACACTTGCTTAAATTTTTGGCCAAGTTATCTATTCTCCTACTGCACATCGTTTCCTCCAGTTGACTCCAAAGTGTGTCAGCTGGTTTGTTTTATATTCCTTTTAAACTATATATTTGTTTTAAAAAGCAATTGAGAGAACTCAATGATCTTTGTGGGACCCTTCCAACCCAGCTTAGGTTGTGATTCTGTGAGTTGCATAAGCAAATCACAATATCAGTCATTTTTCAAATGAAAGCAAAATATTAGCACCTGCTCTCACAAAATCAGTAACAAAACTAATATTTGCACCCTAATATTCGCACAATTAAAGAAGAGAATGATTTAAAGAAAATCCAGGTGTGACTAGTCACCTAATTCATATGAGAGTTACCCAAAACATTTTTGCAAATGGAGTGAATTAATAGTATAGTACTAAATTAGAGAACAGCAAATATATATATCTGTTTAAACATTTATGCTCAATACTTTCAGGATTCAAAAGGATTTTTGAAAAACACCTGGCTTATTGAATACTCCAATAACATGACCCCTCTAGAAGCAACACAGTGATTAACTGTGTTTATTGTTTATTTATGAAAATGTTCTTGACTAAACTTCATCTTTTTTCTATTTTTTAACTCAAGCAGCTTTAATAGCCAGACTGTAAAGTAAGATCTTAACTGCAATATGATGGCAAGATGTAATACTTTTAATAACAGAATTGTAATATTCCATGTGTAATGGAAGGGATTTACAGTGTAGTTAGTTTGATGTAGATGTCTCTCAGCTTGGATTTCACAGCTTTTTTCTCTAAAAATTACCCAAATTCTGACAAATTTTTTGAGCATTTGAGGGTCTCTAAAAATTTTACTGTGAGTCCTTTAAGATTGCAGTAATGCATGTGAGAATGTGTGTGCTTAAGAAAGTATTTAAAAGTGATTTTCAGAATAGATTACTTTAAAGTTCATCAATTAAATGTCCCTTTTTTTAGATATCTAGTAAAGCAACAGTTTTTATGAAAAAAAAAAAGCAAACCTTTTTGCTGCTTCAATTAAACTGCAGATTTGATACTCAAAATCCCAGAGAAGCATTGCCTGTTCAGACTTTTCCAAGGACTCATAGAGAGCTTTTGTGTTGGGTTTTTTGGTGCTTGCCTGAGCCATTTTTTAAAAGATGCATAATTTGATCGTGAAACTTTTTAATTATAATGTCTAATTGAAACACTCACATTTCAATTAAAACAAAGCAGTCTAAAACCATAGGGTGTTAGAAACTTATAAGGAGGGTATAATTTATTGCCATTTTGATGATCCCTGAGTCTTCAACTTATATCAATTATAAATAACTCATTTGAAAATGAATACAAGTGAAATTAACTAAATTGACACCAGTTTCTTTTTGTGATCTGAAATATATGCATAAATGGCAAGAAAATGTTAATTGACCTTAACCTTTTCTATGATAAGTCTCTTCAGTAATGCAGTAATACTTGGCACTTTATAGTATAGTACCTCTTATCTGAAGATCTCAAAGATCTTTACAAAAATTAATTAAATCTCACAGCACTTCTTTGACGTAGGCATGGGAAGTATTAAATAGGTGATTAAACTGGAAACTAGAGGCTAACACTAACATTTTCAAAACAGGATGCCTAATTTTAAAAATGGAGCCCTAAATCTGGTTATTGTGATACCTTATTCTCCATGAAACCACACTTGCCATTGATCCTAGGGCTCTAATGACTCATAAGCTCAGAGCTTTTGACTCAAAAGGTCTTTGATGCAAGGACTTGACAATTTTGGCCTTTATAAGGCCAAACAAATCACAGATCAGATAGTGTAGAGACTCCTACTTGGAGGAAGCTAAGACATTCTCTCACCTCTAAAACCTTCTAATTCTGCTCAGAGAACACAGACAAATTTATCTTTGAAACATATCACTGTCCAAGACACTGGGATGCACCTCCTGGAAGTGCCTCTCCCCACCAACAGCAGGGGTAACCAAGGAACTTGCTGAGTGATGCTAATTTTGAGAGAGCCAATATCACATGAGAAGAATTTCACGCTAATTAGGGTGGATCCTACACTAATGAACCTGATTACCACAGCAATGTGACAATTCCAGCATTAAGAAAGCACAAGGAATACCAACAGACATCTTTAATTTAAATACAACACTTGGAATCATGTATTTCTTTGTTGCTTTGAAACTAAAGACATAAAGATAGAATAAGCTTTATAAGTATTACCTTATATCCTTGTTAATATATGCTACAGTCTGGATAACCATAAAAAACTTCATTCCTGAACAAGGCTTGTAATCATAAAGCTTAGAAATGTAAGTTGGTGTCAAGCAAGTTGTAACCACATATTTGTGCAGATGAATGCGATGGTGCATGCACATATCACACCTTAATTCCAGGAATTCCTGCCTGAGGAAGCAGTTCAGTGTCAATTCAAATAGAGGTATCTGTGCAGGATGAGAACTCTCTCTTGCATGTAATTCACCCATGGTGGATTTGAGGAGGAAGACTTAATCTCGCCAACAACCAAATATTCCCCCTTGGAATTAATTAGGATTATGAGCAGATGTGACAATTTGTGTTAGCACAGAATTCAGAAGTCCATCAAAAATCTCCTAGGAGAGACTGGGCAGTCTTTGGGACTTCCACCATTTAGGGGAGACAGGTTATCATTTATTTTCAGCATCTCTGTCCCCAGCTCCCAGGTGTCTTCTCAGCTGATGTAAAAAAAGTTTTGAATTCTGACTTTTAAGTGCCCTGTGTTGGGTATTTCCCAAACTGAGAACCTCAGGAAGGAAAAAAAAACCAAAAACGTTATTTTTAAAGATTCACTGATACCTTATTTTCACAGGAGTCACTATCTATAGATTTGTGCTGTTATAGTCCTTGGAAGATCTCAAGCTTATACGCTTTTATGTCTTATATCTCCACTACCTATCTCTCTTGATGTTTTGGTTTTGTTCTTCTGTACTTTAATCATGCACACAACTCACACAAGCAAATGCAAAAGCAGACAATTCATATTTGAAAACCACCTACCAAAAATATAAACACTTGGCATTCAGTCTCACAAGCACCTTGCAGGACTCGGCCACCTTTATCTGTGTCACAATGCACAATCAGGAAATGGCAATTGATAAGAGTATGACCCAGCTTCCCTTGCAAACAATAGATATATCTTTTATTTTGTTGTTTTGTGGGGCTCCAGACCCACTGTATGATCTTGTTGTATCCAATTTTAAAAATTACACTACCTAATTTTGTAGATTTCATTTGTTTCTGGGTGAAGATCAATGAAGTGAAAATCTCTTCAAAGAATCAAATGTATTTTTGAGTATTTTATTAAAATAACAAAAGACAAGTTCAAAAACTACTTTTTGTGTTGCAGTCACTGTGAAATCCTTGAACAAGAGTATTCAGGGCAGAATAAGACCAGCTGGAAGCTGGAGCTACTGAGTGTAATTCTGGGGATAACTTACACTTTTATGTCTCATGGGGCCAGTAATGTACATTGTGTATTGAGCGCCACAAAAGTTTGCTGTCAACCCTTGAGAGTTTTTTAGAAAATAAAGTATTTCTGTTCTGTTCAGCACATTGGGAACATGTGCTTTTTCTAGGTGTCTCCATGAGCACAAGCATGGTGAACACATTCCACATTATTCAATTACCCAGTTGGCATTTTCTAAAATGGCATTTTGAGTATTTCCTTACAAGCTTGGAGCACATCCCTGAATTAGCTTAAAAAAATACAGAGCCAAATTAGGTATCATTTTCTTTCCTTAGATTAATTTGCATTTTCTAATTAATTTGCCTTTTGTAGATCTAGTAACAATAGGTTTGGGCTGGATTAGAAAATTTTGGAATTGAACCATTGTATTATATGTCAGTCCTCCTTCAATAGTACTTTTAAAGTTAGCCAGCTCCTCAAATGGATTAAAGCAACCTTACAGACCATGAAAGAGCACCTTAAGTGCACCCAAAAGGTCATTTTCAATTGAATTTTGCATTCTCTTTGAAAAGAAGATCTTATGCAAGCCCATCAGCTGTATGGGAGTCAATAACTGGGAAGACAGCTGCTGGTTCAGTTATTTATAAAGGCTTATTTATCAGTATGACCACTGAGAAAGTCAAAACCCTTGGCCTAGTTTATGTTTTCAGCTGGATTTTACATTGTCCATCCTGTCAGCTTATAAATAATTCTTATATCATTATTGGTGCTGAAACAGCCTAAGATCCGTGTCAGCATATTTAAAATTCAGAAAGTGTTGGAACTGGTTTTGAGCTTCACCCTCCTGCAAATCAGTGCCGTGATTCCAGGACAAACTCTCTCCTCGTGCCTGTTGGCAAACCACACAAAATCTCCTTGTTCAGCACCTGTCTGACACAGCAGCCTCTGCTCGGCAGCGGCTCCTTTTTGGGTTGACAGTGGGTTTCCTGCCCCACTCAGCTGCTCCAAGTGTGTGTGGGACTGATTATCATTGCAGAGAGTGCCCTGCAGACCACATCTGTTACCTGATCCTGCCTGCTGACACATCCATACATCTTTCAGGGAGCCTTTTCAGCCTCTCCCCACAGCTGCTCCCAGTTCCTCTCCCGTCCCCTTCAAGTTTTGCACAGCTGTGAGAGTCTCACTGTGGCTTGGATCTCTGTCTCCTTTCAGTGCCTCCCTGTGAGCATTGTGCTTGCTGGAGATTTGCTCAGCCTGATCCAACTGCCTCTGGGTTTTGGAGGGAAGGAGTTAAATCTGGTGGATTTTTAGTAGTGAATTCAGACAGTGAACTTCTTTCTTCCTCCTGCCCAGCAAAGCAGTTTGCTGCTCATACGGGACCAGCACTCAGCTGACAAATAACCCCACTGACATCAGCACGACTCGGCAGATTTATATCGGCTAAGAAGCCAGCTTTCCAGGGAATGCTGGAGGCCTATCTGCTCACACAGGCTTTGGCTTCTCAGGCTGTCAGAAAGACACTGGACTTAACCTTCGCTGTTGGCTTGACCTTTTAAAGCCTAGTCCCAAGCACTGCTCCTCCCCACCTGAAGTGAGGGATCTGATGAAGCTTCTGCAGCCTGAGAACCTCCCCTGGCACCTGAGCTCTGGCCCTCACCCCAGCCTGGGGATAACTGAGGCAGGTGCAAAGCTCATCTCTGTTCAAAAGCATCCAGGGTGGGGGACTAGGCTAGGAAGACGGTTTTTAAGGTTGAGTATTTGTTTTTTCCTCTGCTCATTGCCATTAATAGTTTGTCACACACAGTTGTATTTACAGGACTGAATATGTCTCTTTAGTAGTTGCAATTTTTCAAAGACAGATAATGATAGGACAAGGGGCAATGGTTTTAAACTAGAAGATATTTAGATTGCACATTAAGAGAAAACATTTAGCTCAAAGGGTTGAGAGGCCCTGGCACAGGTTGCCCAGAGAATTTGTGGATGCCCCATCCCTGGAAGTGTTCAAGGCCAGATTGACTGAGACTCAACAACCTGGTCTAGTGTAAAGTGTCCTTGCACAGGGAAGGGGGTTTGCTCCATGGAACTAGAAGATTTTTAAGGTCCCTTCCAACCCAAACCCTTCTACAATTCTATACACACCTGGAGCTCCAGGGAAGACTACTAAAATGACCATTCAGTTTTGATTGCTTGTTCTTAATTTCCCAGTCCTGGGGAGATCTGTAATAATAAACATTTGCTCTTAGTAGATCAAGGTAGACACACAAAAGGAAGATACACCTCACACTAACCAACAATATTAAACATTTTTAAATAGCTTGTCTTGTACTATTTTTTAAATCTACTTTATATATTGTTATTGATGACCTTATAACTTGCAACTTGTTTAATGTGTCCCTTCTGATTGTTCAAGTGCTCAGACATTGAGTGATGCTGGGAGCCAAATGAACTGGAGCTGTATTCTGTGCACTGTCCTTGCAGTAATAGAAAGAGAACAGAAAAGTTCATTATTGAAAACATTCCCTTATGGATTTAGGTGACCCTGTGAAATGATGCCATTCATAAATCTATTAAACTCCATTTTCAAACCTGTTGTTATGAACAACAAAAATCAGGTCTTGTTGTGTGCTTTTAGAGCATGCAAGGAAATATCTCACTGTTCAGGCAGCAAGATGGATGAAGTCTAAATTCAGAACAACTACAGAGATAAATTAGCTAAAGTATATGGCACTGAACACAATTATATAATGCAAGGAGGTTTTGTGTTGTTTCTGTTTCTAAACAGAGTGGTCTGACACTTTCCTTTATTGCCAGCTCAAATATCAGGTTTCTAAATTCCAGCGAAGACTTACAACAAAAGCCCCTGGTTGTGCCTTCTGAAGCATGTCTAAAACTGTAGTCAGGTAAAATTTCCTACTGATCCATGAAATGCTAAAGTTTAAACAGTACCATTTAACTGCAACCACCTGTTTCAATTAATTCTCTTACATGTTTCATGCCTTGAAAGCTTTAGTCTTTCTTTTTAAGTCGCTCTGTCAAGGACCACAGATGTTTTGTTTTTGCTGAAGCCTTACTATGCTTTCAATAACCAGAGGTGAATTAAATAAATTTACAAAACATAGCATTCATGGGCATCCATCATTTGCAATGTATGTAGGGATAGTTGTCAAATAAGAGAAACAATGCTAAAGGACTTGACAAGACAACAGCCAGCCTTATGCTGTACTTGCTGGATATCTCATTCTGTTACACACTCAGGGAAAAAAATACTCTCATAAGTTCAAAGGTGGGGAAACTGAGCTGCTGGTTATAATCCTTGCTCTCCTGCTGGCCTGGCAGGCAGTATTCTACCTTCCAAACCATCTTGTGAATTTATGCTGAGATCTCTCTTTGCTCACTGTGGGACATCACCTTTGGCAAAGAGCCCTTCTGTATAACACTGAGGTGGACAATAATCTGACACCAGAAAATCATACACAGTTTTTCACACTCTTGGTAAACCTGGAGGCACTTTACTGAGTGCTGCATGACCAGCAGCGCACAGCATGGAAATTAGACAATACCTAGATGCAATGCAATGCAAATGCAATGAAGTTTTGTCTCAAATACTTTCAAAATCCTCAGTTAGCACTTATTTCCCACCTATGGCTCTTATAAAATGTGGAGGCATCCTGCTCTTGCCAGTTAACCACCACCCTCCCTGCACTGTTGGTCTGTCATACATAACCTGTGATTCTTTAAGGAGACCTGAGGCTCCTTGAATTTCCAAACAGAAAGAAGGGCAATTTTATGTCTTTAGAAGTGGACTAACAGGGTCATTTATCTCACTTTACATTGTTTTTCAGGAGGAGCATAGTGGTGCACTGAAGAGCTGGATCTACCTCACATTATCCACAGGATGCCTCTGGATTATCATTTGGGTTGTTCTATACCCAAACCTGATACACACCACAGACAACCCATAGGCCATTTATCCAGGAGAGCTTTTCCACAGAGCATCCTGAATCTGTAAGTTCATAATTTACAAGGCTGCAAAGAATCATCTCTGTCACTGTCACCTTCTATCATAACACCCACAACCATTTCACCTCTCCCAAAATTTCAGCCCTTATCTGTTGCACATCCTGCCTTCCCCCTTTACACTAATTTAACTTCAAAATGCCAGTTCCTTTTGCTCCAGCAGGAAAATCTGGAAGAAGTCTCCTGCATCTCCTCTTATAAAAAAAGCAGCATGAATAAAATCCTAATTCAACAAAAATCACTTAAAACCAGCACTTGTGTGAGAAGATTTTGTCTGATTTTCCCGGCTTGGTTTCAGTTTCAAGTAGAACAGTGATTTTCTTTAGTCTAGTCAAATTCAATATACTTTCATTGGTTGTAAAGTATTTTATAATAGCGTGTTTAAACTGTTGTGGAAAAGAAAGATTTTGCTTCATGACACTATAAGAGAGAAGATTCTGCACAACAGCTTTTAAAATTGTTCCAACTGGAATAGCTGTTTCCCATCCACAATGAAAAGGCTTAGAGGGGAGATCGTAGTTAAGACTTCAATGTTTGTTTGTATGTTTATTTGGATTTTCTTTATGCTGAGAGTTTTTGTGGAGCACTTGAAACAAATAATTTATGACTGAACGTCTCATTTAATTCCAATAATAGTTTCAAAGGCTTTCTCAATGCCTTCCTGAGAGTAACTAAATGATAGCTTTGCTCAGTTTTGGGAATGTATATGATAAGTATTGCAAATGAATTTGTCAGTAGCTTCATCTTGAAATTTTCCTTTTTTTTTGTGGGGAAAAAAACCCACACAAAACTGACAAAACTTTCAAATCTGTTTCCACCAAGTGAAACACTATGTAAATATATGGTTTTTTATGTCAGGTTTTGGAGAGAAAGAACTTTAATGATGGTTCTTGCTCTATTGGTGGCATTTGAGGCACAAATGCTGCAAAATAATGAGAAATATTTCAAAATATGAACAGAACAATGTTTAAAACATGTAAAAAAAATTGAAAATAAAATGGCAGGGATTAATCAAGTGTGGTAAACCCTGAGACACTGATATTTTCTTATTAAATTTTTCAACCTAAGGCCTTTGTGTGCAGAAAACTTTTCCTGAAACTGCTCAATAACAAATCAAAATTTTCACTATTCTATTTGCCATTCTGTATCAAGGTGCTGCAATTATAATATATATATTCCTATATTTTTAATTGAGCATGAGATGATTTTTTTTAGAATTCTTGGTCAAACTCTTCTCAAGTTCAAATATGAGGGAGCTTCAGCATTAATTTTGCTACAGAAAGAAAGGCTAATGCCTCATAACATTTTGCTCCTTGTGGGCAATCACAGGATGAATTGCTGAGTCCAAAAATCTCTTGGCTTTACCATGATACTGGACTAAAGCTGAGCATTAGATGTATATGAGCATTATTAACCTTTCCCTCCCTGCTGAAATCTGAGGGCTCTGGCAGAAGGTTTCAGCCTTGTTTCAATCTGTAAAGCTCTAGGAAACCACTTTGCAGATACTAAAAGGTATTTTGTTTAAAATATTGTCAGACCCTGCTGAAGTGATATTGTTTGCCTAGAAAATATTAACGGTGCACCCACTCAAAAAATTATATCAAGAATTAGCTCTTTGTATTGTAAATAGGCTGAAGATGCTGCTTTAATGACTCCTAATATGTCTGAAAAATTTAGCAAGAAAATCAAGGAAATATTTTTTTTCCTTTTTTATTTTCCTGCTACATTTCAAGGAAACAGGTCCTGCAGCTCAAGAAGGGTCTATCCCAGTGCTACAGGAGCCATCAGTAATATCACAAGACCAATTAGAATAATAGAATTTTTTTAGGTTGGATACAACTTTGAAGGTCATTAAGTCCAAACATTGACTCAGCACTGCCAAGTCCACCACTAAACCATGTAAATCACTCTAGGGGTTCATACAGTCAATAGAGAGAAATACACTTTGAGGTTTCAGTTCATCTAATCTTAGCATTACTCTCTTCCCACCAAAATTATACACACCTGTGGAGTTCAAGGAATGCTTAGGGGTAGATTTCAGTTTCTCACTTTAAGCACCAGTCTTTATTTATTGCTTTCACACTTATTTTTCCACACATTTCTCCCTGGCTTCAGCCAACCATAACAGCAGCTAGCCTTGTAGAAACAGATATGTGGAACTTAATACAGGAAGAAACCAACAGGTATCCAAGCAAGTAATTCTGCCTTTTGATGCACGTGTTTCCCTCTCCATTGCAATCTGGAGGTGGGTGGCTCTCCTGGGTAGATGTATTCAAATTAACAACGTTCCAGCTGTGTCTCTATAGTAGCCAGGATTTCCTGAGAGGTGACAGTCCTGCCAGACATGGGGTGTGTAAGCTGGGGGAGCTGTGCCTCCTGAGTTCCACAGTCTCAGATTGAATCTCACTTGGAGATGTCATCATCATGACAGAGTTTTGGGTGTGTTTTTCTGTTGTTGAACACCTTTGAAAGACATCACTTTTAAATGACAATTCACATCTCTACAGATTGGAGAGGGAATAAAATCTGAGGTGCTTATCCATCTGGAGGAAAAAAAAACCAGGACAGAATTTATCAGTCCTGATTTTCAAGCAGGATCACTGTGGAGACACAAACACATGACTGCAGTCCTGATTAAAATATCTAATTTCTAAAGAGAACATTCTATTGTTCAGGATTTTCCTGTGGATCAGCCTGATTGTTACGTGGTTTATGCATCTAAAACCAGATTTTGGGGTTTGCTTTGCAAATGAGTTAAATCAAAATATAGATTCTGCAGCACTTTGAAACCAGGCACCAGTATTTTATTATTCCTACATCTCAGACCCTAAAGAGTCCCCATGCTGCTCATCCTCAAAAGAGGATAGAGGTATTTCATTTTATTCCATGGAATGTCTCTTCTCTATTTTGAACTCAGACAGCATTAATTCATATCCTGGCCTCCAACAAGCTGCAACCTGACTAGGAAGAGTGAGATTAGCTTTCAGAAAACTTTCCAGGCTAAGGATAATATAGATATTTCATGTGTCACTCTCTTATCCTTATCACAGAGATCTATATAAATTACTTTCTGGTATTCCTCTACTTATCTGTTACACAGCATTACAGATCTGTAAGATTACACTTTCTGTGGGCTCTGAGATTCTCTCCTGAATCCAGATATTCAGCATTGTTTTCACCACACTTGGACTTTGTTCCACTTTTAGTAGCAGCATGAAGTCAGTCACATTTAAATCAGATGAAAACCTGAATTTTTCATATTAATTAAAGTTCAATAGATTCCTTATAAAGAATAGATGAAAGGAGCAGCAGTGACATGGGAGTCATGTAGGCCGGATTTTCTGCAGATTAGCTAAAGCTGGTATGAACTTCCTCCCCAGCTTTCTCAAATATTTCCTGATTTTTTGAACAGATTGACAAATAAGGTTTTGCATAATAGCACAGAAGCAATTTCCTCATCATTCCCACAATGTAAAGCAGAGAGAGAATTAAAAAAGAAAAGAAACTCTGACATGAAAAAACCCCAGGGCTGCCTCTCCAAAGTGTAGTTTTTTGAAATGCTGTTAAATGCACAGGACCCTAATCTCCCTACAGTGTAATTCTCCCAGTCATACTGGGTTACAATGGTGATAAATTTAGTTTTGGCTATCTTTATATATTTAGCTAATCTATTCAGGGATAGATTCCTGGGAAAAGAACTAGTAGAGTCTCTTAAAACTGTGGATTTTTGGAAACTGATCAAATTGATTATGTACAAAAGGAAACTCCCACATTACTGTAAGAGTTCAATTTTTAAAGTAATGGACTATATTATCATAGAATCACAGAAAAATTGGGGTTGGAAGTGACCATTAAAGGGACACCTTTCACTATCCCAGCTTGCTCAGAGCCCTGGACACTGTCCAACCTGGCCTTGGACACTCCCAGAGGTGGGGCAGCCACAGCTTCTCTGTGCCTGTGTGTTATCACCCTCACTGTAAACTATTTCTTCCTTATGTCTAGTCTGAATCTACCCTCTTTTAGTTTAATGCCATTATCCCTTGTCCTTCCACTACCTTATCCCTTGTGCTTGCTAAAAGATTTGTCAGCATCTCCCTTACAAGCCCCCATGAAGTGCTGAGAGAGTGCAACAAAGTCTTCTGGAACTTCTGAGTTTTTAAAGGGAGTAATTTAAAAGTGGAAACTGTGAAAGTGGTTTAATTTAATTTAGAAAATGGGTAAATTAATAAATAGGTTAACAGGTATATTAATGACAGATTGTTCAGCCCACCTTTTAATATGTTCTGTTTCAAATAAATCACTGTTATTATTTAAGGAAATATTGCTTGTGGACTTCACCACCTTTTTCTAATTAAAATTTGCAAAACTACTGGTAGTATAGGTAGCAATTCTATATTTTTCTGAGAGAGATCAGTCAATGCTATTGTCAGTTAACATTGCAGGGGCGGGGTTTAGGTTGGGTGTGTTTGGGTTTTCCCCTTGGTACAAATTCTCTAAGCTATTAGTGTAAGGCTTGATTTGACTTCCTTTTGGAAGCTAGCCTTGGATGACAATCCTTTTGGATGACAATCTCTAAAGGGGTCATCCCAAGGCAGGCATACCCTACAAGCCTTTGACTTGGAGTTCTCTTGTAGTGAGGGAAACAGCAAGAGTGCCTGGTATGAAATTCATAGTATGAGTAGGAAAAATCCTTCTGACTTTCTCCTTTGAAAGGGGAGAGGTGGGATTTAGGATGTGAGTCTTTTCTGAGCAGGAGAAAGGACATTCTTCCTTGTGTGTCCAATACAGGATTTCTGACACATACATGAAAATTTTTCCATTTTCTAGGAGGAGCACCATTGCTCCCCTCACTGACAGAGGCTGCGAACAGTGAACTTGCTCTTTCCTCAGCCAGCACTCAGAGAGCAGCAGCTCCACACTTACAGCCTTGGGTCACCTAGGAGCCTCCCTATGCTGCTCTAGCTGCACAGACAGTTCCCTCAGCTATCCAGGATGGCTCTGAAACACGGAGACACACGTTTGGGATACCAGGGCACTGAGTTTCTCCAGGTGGCTTAGTGAGCAGATGCCTCACAGGTCCATCAAGTCAAGCCATGATCAGTGGCATCCCTGCATGAGACAGGAGAAGAAACATCTCCTACTGCAACATCTGCAGCCATGTAGAACCTACTCTATTTCTTTAGTCTGTACAGCCACTAGATACACATCCCAATGTGACATTAAAAAGTAACCCTGACTATTAGCCAAGCAGCCAGTAACACACGGAAATTTCTAAGTAGATTAACTGCTTTCTGCATCTCTGCAAGAGCCACCTGCACTCTGACTTTTTACAAATAGCAAGGCTGAAGTTGATGCCATAGTGATTCTAAACCTGTTTTCCTACACAGGGATCAGTGAGATAACATCCATTAGATGGTGGGTTTAGCATTTATTATCTCCCTTCCACTAAATCTGTTCTTGAGGGAGTCAGCAGCATGGTCCAACTGGTCTGGTATTATGGGGAGCATGAAGAGGAGTTCTCAGCAGGAGGTTGATGCCATGGTCTATTAACCCTTCCTGTACCCAACTGGAGTACCAAAACAGCATTTCAGATCAAAGCTCTGTTTTGAGAGGGAAACTTCTTGTTTCACACTGACTTAAACATCGAAAAAAGTTAAGCCAGACTAGGCTGTAGTAAAGACTGAGGCTAAACTTTCATCTTCTCCATGACAGAAATCTGAATTTTCCAGCACAAGCCAATACAGATGGCTTTGTACCGTTTCCAAAGTAGTTTTCTTTGTGGGATGTGGGAGTGCATTTTTTAATTTTAGGTTTGATTCATAAGTTAATGTTCTTTTGTTCTCTGTACCTCAATTTCTGTTACCCACGTTTGGTTTCTCCCTGAGTTTTCCCCACCAAAAACAGTTAACTGTCCATCACTTCACAGGCAGCCACTTGTTGCTGTCTGTCATTTTGGGGTCGCTCCCCATTTTTGGAAAATTCTGAGAGAGACATCGAGTGATTGGGCAGAATCCTGATTGTCACCTTTTAATGTTCACTGTATGGTTGTTTTGTATGTTTGTTTATAATTTGAGCCACCTCCCTGTAAAACCTCATTGGTCC
>JBBMKD010000053.1:5096562-5121388 GCA_037834095.1 Argya squamiceps
CACCCAAGAGCTAGCCGGGGTCTTCGGGCACGCTGGCTCTCGAGGTGAGGACCCCACGCCGGGGTTCCAATAAACTCATTTGACCCAGCCGTTCCAGAGTCCCCTCTTTTCTTTCCTCCAGCCATCACCACGCAGGAGCAGCCCAAGCGAAAAAGAGCCCACTGAAAAGAGTGACTGTTACCTGTGCCGAGGCTAGCAGGCTCAAAAAACAGGCACGGCAACAGTGGGACATGTGGACTGAAAGCATCCCTGAGCCATTCCATCTTGCTGCAGTGTCCTGAAAGTGCAACACGAGGGTGTGCTGAAAAGTAAGAGATTTCTGGAAAGCTGGAAGGTAACCTTCAGCAGCAGCAAGCTTCCAGAACATGCTGGTCTGATATAGAGCTGTAGGTAATCCACTTTGCCTGGGATTTTTCCCTAATATAAGGGAAATATGTGTATACCTTTGGTCCATGTGTGTGAGCATCTACAAACTTCCTAAAATGGAAGAATTGGGCCTCCCAGTAATTTGGGGGAATGAATTGATCCACAGAAGCACAGGACCACTGAAAAGACTTCTGGAAATTTTGAGGATTCCTTTGAGCATTTCACATTACAGTGCACCACAGCTCAGTTGCTCCCTATGTTCCTCACTCCTTCTCCTGTCAGGGAAATCAAGACTTTGCATGTGCAGCCAAAGGGCAACAGAACATGGACCACTGGAAATTTTTTACTCTGCCTCCTGGAAGAAGGTCCAGCTCCTCAAGAAGCATTCAGCAACCCCCTTCTAACTGAAGTTCTTTCAAAGATGGAGGTCCAGGTACTCCGAGACCTCATTCTATGACAGAAAAACACAAATGGGCCTTCAACTGTTGTTACCTACTAAAACAAGATTTACAGATACTGTAAATTAGCAGGAGTGTGTGACATTTCAGAGGAATTTGATAAGAACTGTGCTGAGTTTGGCTGAGGTAGAATTACTTTCTTCATAGTAGCAGGTACGGGGGTATGATTTGGATTTGTGCTGGAAATAATGTTGATAATTCAGAATGTCGGTGTTTGCTGGACAGGGCTTACACAGAGTCAAGACCTTCACTGTTTCTCCACTCACTCATCTTTTTCTTGTCACTTACACTGAAATCTGTCTACAGGGTTCCAAAAGATGGGTAGTGCAAAACAAAATTGGAAGTTGCTGGGAGGTATCTAGCAGATACTGCAGGAGTCAGGTCAGGCCTTAATGTCTTCATTTTGGTCCAGGGGAAAAGAGCTAACAGAATACTAATGAAAGTTGCAGATGGTACTACAATCAGTAAAGGTTATCAACCCCAGTGAAATACTGTGAGAGGACCTGAATAGGTTAGGAATCCGGGCTTAAAGCAAAATTGTGTTTAGACTAGAAAATTGCAAGCTAATCCCACCAGAGAAAAAATAATTAATGGTGAGTAGCAAAGGGAGGAAGGTAAAAAGAGCCTCAAATGCAGAGTTATTGAATGAGATCTGAGGTGAGAGAAAACTTTTAAGTTCGAGATAAATTTGCAGCGTGAAGCAGAAAGAAAAAAATATTGTTAAGTTAAAGACTTAGGCAAAATTCACGAGTGTCATGAAACAAGATGAAACGCTGGAGTTTTGTGCGTGGCAATATCTGGCAGAACATCTCTAAATGAAAGCAACTCAGTACCAGAGGGCAAAGTACAAGGAGAGATTTTTTTTCATGCCCTTCAGGGATAATTGTTTTCTGAGGACCCAATAAAAAATTGTTGAATAAGTCTTGTAAAAGAGAGCTTGAATAAGTGATGTGAAAGTGGGCACATCCCTCCAGAAAAAAATATTTTCCTCTTTTACTAATACTTCCATTGTAGTTGGCCAAAGAGAATAAGATGAATTTTGAGAGATCAGAATCAAGATCTACTAGTCAGTGTAGCAGCCACATGTAAAGAAAACATTATCTCTAGCACTTCAGGCATTTGAAGGAAGGAGCAGGCAATTTTAGAGCTGTGCAGTAATAAACTTTGGTAAAATTGGAAAGAAAACTACATAGTACAGCAAATCTTCCTCACTTGTCTCTTGTACTATTTCCTACTGACTTGAGCTTTCATATTAGATAAAACATGATTTCTAGGAAAGTTTTGTTTCAAACTCATCCAGTCTCCTGAAGGGGATCCCCCCTATTCATACAGATAGGGAGGTTTTTTTGTCAAGTCACGTTTGTCTAATTAATATTAGTGATCACTGCATATGACTGAAGATCAGCCCTAGTTGATGACTTTGTTATTTACAGCTCCACTGTACAGCTTTGGAAATAAAACAGTAGTAGTGCATTCCAAGGAAATGTGCTTTATGTTCAGAGACCAATCCTTTTTTCCGTCCCTGACTTTCTTTGCCTCTATAGAAAAGTTATTTAATATCTTTAAGACTTTTCTTACACATTGGTTACATGGACATAGCACTATACATTTGCTAAAACTGCTGTCAATGTGTGAAAACTTCTGTATCCAAAAGAGATTTTATTTAATGAAACATTATATACATACTGATGTTGCGTTTTAACTTTTATGTATTATTTTGTTTAGTTAAACAAGTGATATTTGTTTTCAGATTATCTTATTCTGAATTGGTAATTTTTTATTAAATATTTCACACTTTAGAAGACTTTCCCAGTAAATAAAATTTTTCAGATTGATCAAAATTTGCACCCAATTTATATACTGGGTTTTTTTCCCCTCTGAGAAATCCAGGTTCTACCATTTCAGTGAGAGATTCCTATTTTACATATAGCACTTAAGAACGATTTCTGACTTTCATATGTAAGGCCAAATCTAAAAAAAACCTATTCTCAGTGCTGTGATAACTAATTGAATTATCTAAACTCAAAAATTATTCAATTGTTACCATGAACTTTTATTCAAAACAAATATAGTTAAAACAAAAATCACTGCTGCTTTTAAAACCAAAGCAGGTTTGGTTAAAACCCAAATCTCTGTGCTTCATTACTTATGTTAAATGCAACACAGAAATCCCTAATCTTGCATAGGTAGCATAAAAAATTAACTATAGACCAGTAGTGCAGTTGTACCTGGAAAGATGCACTTTCTGTGCTGAAGGTCTTTATTCTTTCTGCTTCATGACAAATGGTCATTTAATGTTTCATAAAAGGGCCAGGGATTTCTGATGGTACAGGCATGAGGCAAACTGATCTCTGGTTCTCACACTTGCCACCAGGAAAATCCCATTCTGCCTCTGCCTCACCAGACAGCAACGGGTTCCGGGATGGGAGTTAGGCTGCAACCTTGAGAGGTTTAAAAACACGGGTTGTTCAGACAGGCACTTGGGGTTTGGCACATATTTTGCCCCGCTGTGCCTCTTGCCATGAGCAGGAGACCACGGGAAAGCCTCTGGAAGACAATTCCTGCAGGGAGGCACAAGTGTGAGCTCCAGCCCGGGCAGGTGCCGGCGGCACAGCAGAGACACACTGCAGCCTGTGAAGTGACAGCTAGGGTGCACTGACACACAAGTGCCTGGCAACTGCTCTGATTTATTGCAGTGGCTGTTACGGCTCTCTGTGAAGCCTAAAATAATCTATGAGCATTTCACATTTTAATGGTATTCATGTTGAGGGCCTCTGTGTGACTGCAGCTATATGATAACATATGCCCCAATCGGATCTGCCCTTTGTGTATGAGATGACACAATTTGTGCACAGTTAGCCATGAGGGAGATGGAGATTATCCATTTCCAGTGCAGGCAAAGCTGGGTCTTCCAGCCTCTCATACACACCAAAGAGACAAATATTTTCCTTTTTAAGAGCATTTACACCCTCAGAGCTTAACAGATGGAGTGTTCTTGCCCTTCAAGGCAAAGCTCTGCTGTCAGAAGAGACACAGAGGACCAACTAAGTAGCAGGAGCAGAAACTAGTTAAGAGTTTAATGGGATTTGGATGATTATTATGTTTTCTTTTATTAAAATTAACTCATATTTTCAACGACACCAAGGACCTCAAACAAGGGACAACATCAGGGATCTGTAAAGTTCCTAGCAAAGAAAAATGCTGTCCAAGAACATAACTGCTTATAAAAACTAGCACTTCAAAAAGTTAGGAGAAATTACAGATAAGATCACTGAAGTGATTCATTTCTTCCTCCAAAACTGTGGTGTCCAGTGCTACATAATCACGTGTCCTTCATTGCACAACTTCTCTTTATCCATCCAGCCTATTTCTGACAGTGCAGCTCCATGTCTGAACCAATCCCTCTGACTGACTGTTCATGCCTTACTTCCAGGCAAGAAGTCCTACATAACCAACTCATTCTCCTCAGCAGAAGCATCTCAGTTTTAGTTCTCTTTTCCAACTTTTTTTCCTCCTATCTCCTTCTGCCCACCTGAATACACTTCCAGTTTTGTTCTCCTAATATATTGCCTCCATTCCATCCTTGCATCCCTTGTTTTTAGTTTCAGAGCCTTTTCTAAGCACAGTTTAAGTGATCATGGCCATATCCACAGTGGTGAATGAAGTGGGTGTCAGTCTTAAGACCAAGGGGCATTGCAAAAATCCATATCAGAGAATCATAGAACATTTTGGATTGGAAGTAACCCTAAAGATCATCCAATTCCAACCCTGCTGCTGCAGTCTGGAACACCTTCCACTAGCCCAGGTTGCTCAAAGCCCTGTCCAACCTGGCCTTGAGCACATCCAAGGATGGGCCATCCACAGCTTCTCTGGGCATAAACCTTCTTTCCTGAACTGCTCAAATTAAGGGACATCCAGTTATTCCAGCCATGCTGCACCATCATCTAAATCATGTGGGTTATATCTGTCTGGCCTGTTGCTACCTTCTTCAGAAAAACCCTCATTTTTAAAATTTTATGGATGTATTTTTTTTTATTGTCCCTGACATAATTGTAACCTCATGGACAAATTTCAAGTCCCTGCTTGAATCTTGTCAGAAACACAATCTTTACAGACCTCCCAAAAGAAAATACAACTGTCATCCCAGGATGCTTTTGTCGTGACCTGGTTCTCCCCTAAAACTGGGCCGATTTGACTGAAGATTTCCAGCAATCAAAGGTAGACCCAAAGCAGAGAAAAATTTAATCCTGGAATGTAGTTTGATAAAAAGTCATAAGCAGCTGAAAACAGGGCTGTATAGAAGGAAACATCATGAAACATTGACAAGCACTGTTCCTAGCCCTGCAAATAATACCTCTTTGACTGGTCTGATATTCCTTGATCCTCCTGTAAAGATTGTGAAAGATAAAGAAGATTTTACAGGCAGGCTCAACAAATACCAAATCTTGTCTTTGTCTGCATATTTGCATATTTCTCACCTCTTAAGTTTTGAGCTCAAAAGCTAAAAGGTGTTCATTCAGGAGCTGACAACCTCTATTTCCCGATTTCCCCTTGGATTGCTCCCAGAGCCTTTCAATAAGGTGCAGATACACAAGTCACGTGTGAGGGTCACCCCGCACTCGGGGGTGCCTTTCAGGGGAGCAGGCGCTCCTAAGGCACATGTCAGGATTTGCTGAGCACATTTAGGGAAGCTGCCAAAGCGTTTGGAGTGTTTTGGCAGCAGAAGAAACAGCTGGTCCCATCAAAGTGATCACATCCTTGGACATTAATTTATCGTCTGAGAGGATGGGGTGGTGCTTGCCAGGGAATAAGCTTCATAATCCTAAAGGGTTTAGAGACCCCAAGATTACAGCCTAGTAAAGGTGTGGTTAAAGGTGCAACTGCTTTGTTAACAGGTTGCTTGAACCTTGGAGAAAAGTGTATTTAGGCAACGTGTAGTGCCTGAACTGACAAATTCTTTCAGTTGGAGGAGCTATAGATAGGTTGGCACCAGAAGGCATCAGACTCTGCACATTGGGAGCCATTTTATGCAGTCTCAATAAATAACAATGGGTCAGTGCTGGTGCAAGAATTAATTATTTGTCAGTGTCTATTGTGAAAATACACTTGAATGAGTCTGGAAGCTGTTCTTCTGGGGAGAACATGCTGGAGGTATATGGAGATACGTAGCAGAAAAAAATTTAAAATATGCATTTGTGGTGATCTCAGTTAAAGTATTTAGAGCCATTGCTGTCTGATTTATTGTGGCATTTCCTATAACACAAGATAAGCAGCTCCTATAAAGTTTTGGTGTTGACCATCTCAGTATGGCCCTAGCCTTTTCCATTATTTTTACCCAGTCTATAGCAGTGAGAAATATCCAAATAACTCCTGAGCCCTTTAATGAGTCCCTTTCTGCTCAGAGGCTGTAAAGAAGAAAATACAGGAGTCACTTATGAACACCTGAACTTAATGTTGGTAATGAGAGTGTGGTTATCTCTTCTCCTTTTCCTATTTATACCACCGTGGAAAACATCCCCTTTCACCTTGGAGCCAAGGCTGTTATTGCAACATTACTAAATTGCTGAGCAATTTTCTTTCTCTGCTTAGCTATTATTTCCATTGAATCATCAGTTACCACCCATTGAATGAAACCAAACATCAAAGCAAACCCCAAAACACATTATGAATAAGTTGGCACCCTTATTTTCCACATTATTTCTTCTGTGAAAAGAGCAGGAATTTATACACAGCATCTGTCTGTCTTTCATGTCTTAGGGCTTTACTTTCACACCACAAACTATTCTAAAGAAATGAACATTTGGAAGGCTAACACACAAGGATGAATTAATTTATCAAAGCATTAAACTCTGTAGAGATTTCTTTTTTAAGTCAGCTGCCATTGATTGCAAGACAACAGGATGTACTGAGGGGACAGAAACACAGGTATGAAAAATGGATTCAACCCAAAGCAAGGCAACAGGGAAGGACTAAGATGTGTAACTGTCATTTATTAAATCACATAAACTGCACAATCTTTTCTTCCTGGAGAAGAAATTTTGGTAAGCAAAACTACATGGTATAAAATCATGATCTTTTAATGGAAATTGTAGCAAGTTGTTTTTTTCAGCTGGGAAAAAAAAATGAAATTGAGTGATTGTTATCCACAAGGCAATCAAAAGTTTAAAACCGTAGTTTCCACTTTACCAAACCATTTTTATGGGCTGGATTTGTCTGGAGAAAGGAGAAGTCTCCTTTTTATTCCTTTCTCCAGCATCAGTGATTAACATATATAGGTCACCACATCAGATGTAGAAATCCTCCAACAACACACTATTCCTGAAATAATTCACTACGTTCAAAGACCCCACAGAACTGTACACAATGCACTCCATTAACAGCAGGTGCTGTATAGAAAAGCTCTCTTTTAAAGAGCTTTTAATTACAGTACATCTTTGTTTAGAAGCCACTTTCAACTACCTTTTCCTTGGGAGCTGCAGAGGAAGGCAATTAAATGTATGAGAAAACCACCCTCAATTTAAAGCTGCAAGAGAAAGCAATTAGTGTAAAAGAGGGTTTAGCTTGTACACAAAGAAATACGGTACGTGAAGCCAGTGGAGGCTGTGCATTACTTTGACATAATTAATACATGTTGTAAATGCTAAGGTGTGCAACTACTTCAAGTTGAAAGTCATAGCTGGCTGTATATCCCATGTTTATTCCCAAGTCTCCCTCTAACAAAGGAGTTTACACAAAATTACATTTATCTCTCTCGGCTGTATAATTCACACCTTCTCAAAATTCCCTTTACAGAGGTGAAGGGTTTTAGCAGAGCTGAGTGAGCAGAAAGACACAGGGGTTTATTTATTTAAGTGAGGATACTTGCATAGATCTGGCTACAAAGAAAGACATTACTAGAGGAGGAAAGGGATCATTCTGGTCTCATTTGGTATTTTTAATTTACAAGTCTTGTTTTTAATACTGGAACTAATCTCATACTAAAATCTCTTCTTCATCCCTTTTCCCATCACAGTATAGCAGGGTTCTTTTAGCCATAGTGCAAAAAGGAGTTTAAAGGTTTGGTGGATTGTTTGGTTTTGGATGTTGGGTTTTTTAAATAATTGAAATTTACAAAATGGTTTCTGGGTTTTTTAGGAGATAATCTTTGAACATCAATGGCATCAAAACTTGTGGGAAAAAACAAAAAAACAAACAACAATAACAAAAAAACCCAAAATAAACTATCAATAACTCCACTGAAGTTAAAGGCAAAAATGTTCCTTACTAAAACAACACCTGAAAATGCTTCATTTGATGGCATTTTGTAGTGGGTACAAAGGTTAATTAGATACTTTCCATTGCATTGTATAGCAGGAAACCTCTGTTAATTACTGCTTCTCTAACATGACTGATTCGTTAAAAACTGACTATGGAACCACAAATATAAAAAAATATTATCTTTTCCATTCCAACAAAAACTATTCCAGCTTCTAAGAGCTGTGCCCTCTGGGTGCCCATTTTTTTGCCTAATACTTAATATACTTCTACAGTCCAAAGCCTAGGAACCTTTAGCAAAATTAGATATTAACAGAGGCACTGAATGGTTAATTTTAACATACAGCATTACTAAAACCCTAAAATGAATAAAACTTCCACCAACTTCTAAACACCTCAGCATTTGTTCCTTGTTTTCTCATGTCCTACATTACAGGAGAAAAGGTTGATTTAAATGGCTTATTTTACCACTACTTTTTATTTCAACTTAATATCGTAAGTGAGATGTTTCTATAAATGTTTGAATTTATGAATTTTTGTGAGTTTTCTCAACCAATTAGTCAAATTCCTGCCTTAAAGGCATCCCCTTGCTAAATCCAGCTTTTTTGGGTTTTGTTATTTAGTGCACTACTGAATTCCTTTAAAGGCGAAGTTCAATTATTTCTCTTTTGAAGGTCTGAGTGCCTTGCTTAAAATGCCAAGTGCATTAAAAACAGTTCTCCCTTGACTTTTGCAGGGAGATATAGAAGGATAATAAGTTAGTTGGATTTAATGGAATCTTGAAATTGATCATGTGTGTGTGTACATGTGCATGAAGATACCAAAATAAGGATTAAATGCTGTCAAATCATCAAGAGCACTTGTTTTTTTAACCTTTTGCCATTTTTATTTCTTAACAAGGAACAAGAAGAAGGAATGCTTTGCAGTTGAAACAAAGGACAGGGAGGCAGGAGACACCGAACTTGGATGAAAACTTATACTAACATAATTTATGAGCACAGAAATAGGTCTTTAAAGCCACAGAAGTGTAAAGGAGAATAAATTATAGTGGGAAAAATAAGCAGCATTTTTGCTCTTACTACTTGGACAACCTACTGTTGCCCCTCTTCTGAATTATATTCACTGTCCTTATGTATTTTTACTGAAATTTGAAGATAACCCTCTATGCTGTCTTTTTTCCTCTGTGCTGGTACTGAAACCACAGGGGATGGCAAAAGTTTTTGCAGACAGCCCAAGTCTGCTACAAGATCTTGGCTAACTTTGCAAATAGATGGTTCTTGGCCATGACAATTTATTCCTCGTGTCTGGAATGGCAGGAGATTTCTGCCAAGAGTGGAAATGGCTTCAGGTCATCCCCTGTTAAAAGAGTCTGGAAGTTTTAAAAGAAAAGAAAAACAACTTTAAATTCAGCTGTGGTACCTTTTTTATCGTGGCTGGATGTTCATGAGCAGGAGCCTTAGAAGGCTGTAGGGCAGACCCTGCACCTTGAGCCCTGTTGTGCAACTCCTGGTTGTAGGAATCATATTATGGGATCTACTTTGGCTAGTAAAGGCTGCAGGGGAATGTTTCTGCAGGGTTTTTAAAAATCTATTTAGGAGCCAATTGTCGATGGTAGGCATTTTCAGCATGCATGTGTATCTTCCAGTGCAAACTTTGAGTAAAAACTGAGATTAATTCAGTTAGGTTTAAACATTTCAGCTTTTTTATTTTATGGTTAGACACATAAGTAGAGCAATAACTGAATACAAATGTTGCATATTTACTGTGGCGTGATCCAAGCAATCACTACTAAAGTATTAAGGAAAAGCATAATTTCACTCTTTTAATTTTATTTTATAATTAGGCAGGAACCGTATTTTGATGAATACATTTATATTTAGAAGTTATATATTATGCTTGTCTTTGTTTTGAGAGGACAATTTTAGCCCTGTTACTACTAGCCTGTTAGCAATTAAAATAGCTATAAAAATGGCATTTATAGCTTTTGTGCTTGTTTTTCTTGTTAGTTTTCATCAGATAGTTCACGCTCATATGATGTATGCAGTCTGCTAATTGTCAGGAGCACAGACTGTCAAAAATGCTTTCAAACATCTGGTAAAAGGCAGTTTTTTATGTACTGGGATTATTAGTGCATCCTTTTCACACAAGTGTTGTGCTGGTTGCTCATTATGCCTCTGACTTCTCTTACTTTTTGTTCACAAAAATGATTTGCAAAAGTTTAGAAGGAAAACTTAAAAGCAGAGCAAAAACAATGCTGGCAACTTTTTTGAGTGCCAGAATTTTAACCGCTTTCTGTTGAAGTATTTTCCTGACTTTCTATTCAAATAAGAATTTTTGTGCAAGGTGTTACAGGGAGGGTTGACTGCATCCCTGCAAAATGCAACACAGTAAATGTCTGTGTATATTCTCCATATACTATACTATTAAAATCAATCTGTTCAGGTTAGTTTCCATTCTGAGGAGAGCTGAGAAACACAACCACCAGTTTCTGTCACGTGCCGCACTGCATCAATTAAAAATAAATTAAATTTCATGCAAAGAACCTAACTTAAAAATCTCAGCAAACAACAACAGAACCTTTTCACTAATGATTTTCAGTCATCAGAAGTGGAGAGAGACTCAGACAGCAGACAGCATGGTCCCAGCATGCTTTTTGCCTTTTTTTTTGTTTGCACAGTAGCTGTCAGTTGCAGCCCTGCAGGTAGTAGAACCCAGTGGGAAGAGGGGCGGGACAGAGTGATGCTGCCTGAACTGACAGCAAATTTAAATTACTGAGCTTTCTTTTGCTTTTTTTCTTTCTTTGAGTGCCCTTTCCTTTTTTTTCTCTTTTTTTTTTTTTTGGTATTTTTCTACTCTGCGACAAACTGAAAAGATTCGAGCACACACTAATTTAACAGCCCTGCTTCGTCGTCTTCTTTTTTTTTTCCCCTTCTGCTTCCAGGATAATTAAAAGAGAAACCTGTAAAGGCAACGTTCCTTCAAGCAAGTTGGTGCTGTAACGTGCTGGTAAGATGAATTTAATTTATTTTTTTTCCCTTTCCTCATCTTTTCTTTTCCTTTTTTGGAGCTGAAAGCTTTTGTATATCTAACGCAGTCATAAGTGTGGTTCCCCTGCTGTGGAGGGTTAGGATGTAATGAAAAGGTGTAACGGCTTGATATGTGACCTTCTCCTATTACTTAAAATGGGTAATAACAGCTTTCGTGTCTGTCCTCATGATGCTTTTCTCTCTATGAATTGACTGTTTGCTCAACAGAGGAGATGCTGTGATTGTCGCACTATGACAATGAGGACTTGATTGTTTTTTGGTTACTGTTCCATGCTCCTATCAGAACAGATACTTGAGTTGGGGGGGTTGTGTTTGTGATTCTTTTTTTCCTCTGAATGTTGTCTGAAGCACTGATACAACACGGGGGTGGAGATGGGGGTGGAGGAGATGGTCTTGGGTATCATCTTGCTTGTTCAGCTGTTTATTAGGTAGGGAAGTGCAACACTGAAACTTTTTAAAAAAATAAATAAATATTTTTCCGCTTGCATCAAGTGGGGTCAGTGTATCCAGGATTTATTGTTGTCCGATGCTGGGTAAAGTTCTTGCTGCCCCTTGCATTTTTCCTCTGGAGAAGGGGGAAGGGGTGTTCCACTCCATACCTTGTCACTCCATTGTAGTAGCTAATTGCAAGGAGCTGACAAAGTTTGAGATGAAATACCAGGCGTTGCTTTTGTAAGGAATGAGTTTGATGTTGTGGATCACCTCCTATGAATACCAGCCTGCCAGATACAATCAGATCTGTTTTATACACGTTACATTCCTGACTTGCAAGTCCCCTGATTTCCAAGGACTCCTTTCTAGTCTTTTTCTGGTACTAGCACATTATTGTTTTATATTTTTTTAGCAAATGAGATGTGTTTTGCTTTTGCTTTGTGTTTAAGCTTACAAAACTTATAAGGTGATGTGTTTTTCTCAGGCTTTCTGAATGTAGTTCTGCCAAGTAATAAGTGCTACAACATCTACTGAAATCAACAGGAAGGCTGAGCTTGTTCTGTATTTAAGAGCAAATTGTTGAGCACTGGCAGGACTGGATCTTACGATTGTTGAACTGTCTCTATTTTCTCAACTACAATTAATTCACATTGCACTTCAGGCTGGATCCTGTAGCTTTACTGTAGTATTCAGAATAAACACTGTTCTTATACACTTAGTTGCTGTTTTGTTGTCACGCTGATGAAAACTTTTTGAACATAGGATGGGGATTTTAGAAGAAGTTTAAAAAAAACCCAGTGTGATTTAGTCCTCTATCTCCTTGAAAGCTCTTTTCCTTAATTTTTTTTAGAGAGAGATCCTGAAACTAATAATCTGCATATTGATACATAAGACTTTCCAGACTCAAAGGTCTGTTTTGCCAAATGCATAATGTGATATCATGACAGAAGTTGTGCAAGGAGAGTGGAGAGGAGGAGCAGTGGGATTAAACACAGACTCAGTTGCCTTGTCAGTGGAGAGGGGGAGAGGATGTGCCAGTGCCATGTGGAAAATCACATCCTTTCACAGAAACTTTGTTGGGGCAGAGGGTTAAGGGTGCTGCACTTTCAGGAATTCATCACTCCCAATTTCAATCTCAGTTTCAAGCACTGCAATACTTTTCTGCAGGTTTACTTCACTTGTGCAGAAAATGCTGCTGGCTTGTGAAATGAGGTCGTTGAAGATCCCATATCTTGCTTTTGCCTTGAAAACTTGCCTTCCCCCACACCAACACCATGGTCTGCAAGGCCCAGAAAATTAGGCTTTGTCCCTTGTAATCCTAAACTCCCATCCATTTATAACCAGAGAAGAAAAGGGTCTAATTCAGTGTTCTTGTTATGGAAATAAGTTTTTATTCACTCAGTATCAACTGACAGTCAGAAGCGTATCTGATGTAATATGAATAAACTGTAGGCTGTTGTCAGTAAATTATGCATTTATAGTCTCGCATTCTCCTGGAAACACTGCTTTTACAAAGCTCAAGTGGCCTAATGGGGTGAAACAACTACCAATACTCTCATCTGAGCTTCCTAATCAGCCAAAGTCATGAGAAGTCCATGGTGGTTGGTTCCCACTGTCCGTGGTTGGCATCTCAGCCATGGGTGAGGCTGCAGGGAGGAGAGCCTGACTTTACCAAGGGGTCTTTGGTCACAGGGGTGGTGTCAAAATTACTGTTATGAGGCAATGTGAAAACATAGTACAGCTGAGTTTGGATGATGAGCTTTATGGCAGAATGGATTCCTAAATTCTTAAACCACAAAAAAAGCTGATTTTTAAGTACATTTAACTAAAAAACAACCACCTTAACCCAATCTACCAGTCTACATCCTCTTTGAATGTAGTCCTTAAATATGTGGTTTTTTAATTAATCTGTGCACTTTAAATTGCTATTGGCTCCTAGCAATACTGTCCTCTATTCAGTGTTTGGAAATTTCTAGTTGAATGCAACTGCTTTCATTGAAAAAAAAAAAAAAAGAAAAGAAAAGCAAGCCAGAAAACTTGCTGTAATTTCCTGTCAGTAACAGAAAAAAAAGAAAACACTAGGCTAATAAAAATGATAATCTGAGTTTACAACTGTTAACAAGATTCCTGAATAGAAATGGTACTATTATGCACAAAGAATTTCTATCATCACTGGAGGAATGCAGTATAAAATTATGAGGTTTATTATTAGGGTCCTGTCAACCAATCAGGAATCAACCCATAATCTTACTTGTGAAATACCATAAGTTTTAGCAACTTCCCTTCCCTCCTACTAATAAAATATTAAAGAAATTTTATAATTAGAAACTTTGATAACATAACTGTGAATTTCCTTTACAGCAAAAAGCTGCCATAATTCTGTATTTCTTCCACATCTCTAATGTTCCATATAAAGTCACTGCAAGTCTGAGTTGCACACAGCAGGTAAAATTAAGGTAAATCACAGACTTGCCATGGGCAATAATGATGGGATTTCATCAGTGTTTTCTCTTGGGAGAAGCCAGATTCCCAGATTTTTCCTAGGACTCTGAAAAATTACTAAAGAATGTCATAACACTTCTTTCCCTGAACCCAGATTATTTATTAACATTGCATTTCTGGACAGCTCAAGTGTGATAGAATCTTGGTAAAATTCTTAGATTTTAACCATTGCAGATTATTCAGTTTCATTCTAGGAGTAAAAGACCCTTAGATTTCTCTTCTAACTGCAAATGATTTATGTCATTGTAAGGGGCTTGCTGTGTTTCCATTTGATTTAACATATTAGCCATGGTCTTCTTTCAGCAAGACCCACTCTTGCAAGAACACTGTACACAGGCTCAGACTGACCCCAAGACTCTGATCTTCTCCCACTACCTGATTGATAAATATAAAATATTGGGCTACCACTTGCCTAAACACACTTCTCCCACAAGTCTGGCAGCCAGTCACATGTCCTTCATCTCCTTGTGATGTGCACATGGCTCACTGTGGAGTCCTTGGGGCTCCTAACCCTGTGTAGAGAGCCCTAAAAATAATCTAAAACCTCCTAATCATTCTCATCACCCCAAGGAAATAGAGCTCTCACAGTATTTATCAGATCACTAAAACAAATAAAATAAAGAAATAAAATAAAGAAATATTTTCTCTGTTAAGGCAAGCAGTAAAATAATTGCAACAAGGAAAAGTGAAAAGAGAACTAAAAGCCCAGAGAGCTCATTTCTGGGCTATAATTATCATCACCCAAAGCCTTCCTTGAGTTGCTTTGCATGTCCCATGACCTGGTAACTCAGTTCCTGCTCTGATGTGCTGTGAGAGTTCATGAAGCCACATCTTTCCTACTCATATTGTTAAAGACACATATTGTCTTCTTCCTTGGGATGGTAACAAGGTGGGAGCAACACAAAAGCTCTGCATATATATTTTTTAAATTTGCCTTCATAGTCTGGAACCTCCAACTTCCTCAGTGTTACCCATAGAGGTGATTGTTCTCTGTCCATGGCATTTGGGCACCAGAGATAGGATTAATCTCATCCAGATTTAGGTGCCTATTATTTAGACACTTATTTGTGAGTGAGTCACCTTTGGCTGTCATTACAGTCAGAGAAAACAACCAGGTGCTTTTTTAACTTCTGTTTTCTTACAATCCCACAGAAAAACATCATATTCAAAACTCAGACCATTTAATTTTGTCTCCTCCTCCAATTTTCTCAGCTGTTGCCTTACTTTAGACATCTCTTATAACTACTTCATGAAGACAGAGGACTTAAAACTCCATAAATTACACAGGTTGGAAAACTATTGACTTATCAAGCCTCATATACCTGGCAGTGGGCTTCAAACAAGGCTGATCCCAGTGAAGTTAGGACTGGCTTGCATAGGCACATCCCTATATCACTGGCATAATGTCACTCATATATATCATTAGTCCTCCCAGGTTGCTGGAGGGAAGCTGTCACAAGTGCATTCCAGGCAACATGTTTAATGTCTAATTAATCTTGTTCCTCGTAGTTAATTTTATTAGGCTGAACTGATCTAGTGAAAGGAGGTGCTGTGATTGGTTTATTTGTCCCACTTAGCAGACCAGTGGCATTTAAAAATCATGCTGCAATGCTATAAAAAACTCAGGAAACTCCATGAGTGTGATGAAGTCTGCCTATTTTAGGCACCAGTATTATAATGAGTTGATGCTCCTGATGTAAATTCTCTTATGCAGAGGACACTTTGTGCATTTGAAAGCTTTCAGACTGATACTTTGTCTTCCTAAATTCTTACAGTTGAAGCAGTGTTAAGAGTGCAAAAATAGTGTTCTGCTGAGCAAACCCTGTCTTCCAAAAGTACCTCACACCTGCAGCCCACCTGGCCATCTGTGTAGGGGCTTTTTGTGTCCTCTTGGCCCTGTGCTGGCCCCATGCAATTGTTTTCATGTCCAAGTCCATGGTATGTGGCATGAAGGGCTGTGGGTGATGCTGATGGGTCACAGCCCACCTGAGCAGAAGGTTAAAAGGGTCTGAGGGAGGCAGCACCAGAGCAGCTTTGCTTGCAAGATCTGAAGGAAATGATACCCAAGGATGACCATAACCAGCATCAGTCAGGTTTATATTCAGGAAACTCTGGTTATTTTAAATGGCAAATATGTCAGCGCATAAATATATATTAATATGTTTATTAGAGCATGGTGTTAATAATGCCAAGGTTGTGGGTTCAATCTTTGTTTGGGCCATAAACATATGAATTGGACTTGATGATCTTTGTGGGTCCCTTCCAACCCAGAATATTCTGTGATTCTGTGGTATAAACCCATAACATGGCTGTTGGACACATAAAACCCCACTAGAAAGGTGAGACGTTCAGCAATAGGAACACATTCTAACATCAGTCAAAAGTGGTCTCCCTTTAGGATTCATTCTTCTCTTCACTTAGGTAGCATTCAGCATCTTAAAGATTAAGTGTAGGTTTGTTTTAAATCAGAAAAGCTGAATTTTACTATTCATTTAAGCATAAAATAGTTGTTGACCCACTTCTCAATATGGTGGTATTCAGTCAAGGTAGGTTGGGCTTGATGATCATGGAGGTATTTTCCAACCTTGATGGAAATCCTATGATCATCACATGTGGTTGAGGTAGCTCTATTCTGAACCTGAGCTCTGAAATGTTTTGCAGAAATAGTCTTTATTCAGGCAATGGGAGTGGCCAGATTTTCAAGCCAGCAGAAAATTTGTTATGATGCGCATGAACTGCTCACATAATAACAGAACTCTGAACACAGGATTGGGTCTCTTACACATTTGCTGTCTCCAATGATTAATGAATAAACTCTTTACCAGCCACTAACACAATGAGCAGTACAGAAGGCCCGTGGACTGCATTTTGGATAACAAGAGACAGAAGTATCAATTAATAGTGGCTCTTAATCAATCTGATGCAGTTGATGTTTTCCATAGGCAATGCATTAACAGGCAGCTCGTGGCTCTACCAACACCTTTCTTTTCCTGCACTCAAAGTCCCTGAATTATGAAGGACATGTGCATACTAAATGAAGCTTTTGCGCTCAAGACCAAGGGCTGCCTATCCAGTGTCACAAAGTAAGAAAGACCACATTCACAGGACATTAAAGGCTGGGTACTCTTGCTGAACAGGTTTACACATTTAAGCCTTGATCCTGCAAGGACTTACACACATGCTTAACCTTACACACTGCGAATGAAATCCTGGGCCTCTCAAAATCAATGACAAAAGTCCACTGACTTCAAAGGGCCACTCTGTGAATAGCATTTTTGGTTTCAGTGCAGCCACACAGCGTGCAGAAGCTTGTGAGCTGATCTCCCCAACCCTGCGTGCTTGTGTGAAGCCTTAAGAGATTGAGTGAGCTGCTAAGTGTATCTTTCAGAGCACTTCTGTCTCACAACAAACTATAGGCATTCAAAGATGTTTTCTTGTTTGATCTGTGCTTTTTACGAGTTTTGCCCAAACCCTGTGGTAAAACCTGCTGAAGAAGTCTGTGAGCAATCCATAATGCAATTCCCTCCCTGGCTAGTATTGCATTCTGAGCAGTTTGTTTCCTTTACTTTCCAAGAGATCCAATCCCTTGAGTGAGGTGATTATGCTGGAATCATATCTTTCTTTCTTAAAGAAAAAAATCTATAGCTCATATGATTTTATAGGAAATCTGGGAAATATCTGCTGAAATGACTTACAGGTCAGAAAAAAAAATTGTGCATGAATCGGTGCAGGATTCAACTGCTGGTTTTCATCTGCTTTCTTCTGGTGATTGAGATACCTCGCAAAATCTAACATCTGTCTCAGGATCTTTTGGAGATCAGAAACTCAATCCTGGGTCTGTCTCAGTGTATAAAACTCTCCTCTGGCTGTGGTATCCATCAGACTCCTTGTGGAGTCCTGAGGATCTGGGTGAAATGTTCAGGAGAATGGAAAATGGCATTAGCCCCATTTTTCAGCACAGATCCCTTTCCAAAGCAGGTTAAGTCAATGGTCCAGTGAAGCTACACAGACACTCTGGTTCTGGGAGTGGTAAATTTTTCTCCCAACCCTCACAGTGACTGAGGTGCTGGAGCTGGGGGGACTTGGGCTGCCCTGAGTAGCACCAAGGTGTCTCAGCTCCAATAACAGAGCTCATGCTGGAAAATGCAGACCCTGTGAGTGAGAGAGATGCACTGGCGAGCAGATGCACCACTGTACCCTGCACGTGCTCAGGACCAGGGAAGTTTTGGTTATCATCTCCCTAAGCCTGCAAAAAACATTTATGAGGACAATATGCGTACTGGAACAGGGAACAAGGGTTTGGAAAAGATATTTATAAAGTTTTGCATCCTAGTTATGCTTTAGGATAAGCCTGTGTTAGCATTTGTGTAAGCCAAATTACCTCTTCTCACCTAAATTAGTGGCAGTCATTTGAGAAGGAGAGTAGTCTGGGTGAGCTCAGTGAAGCTACTTTTTTCTCTTTCAGCATTTTCCTCTGACACGTTTCATTGCTCTAGCAGAAAAAAAAATCCCCAGACCTTACTCTTTTTTTTGCTTTTACTGTAAAAGTATTTGAATTTTATCTTCATCATGCTCCTGTACTAATGGGCTTTACACATTCCCAGCAAAGTCCTGTGTGAAATTCTTAACCACAGAGATTACAGAAATTTACTGCTTCACTGGCATGGTCAAGTTGCCACAAAATTGCATTTGTTAATGTAGCTGTGAAAACACATGGCACCTGCCATCTCTGAGCATAAGGATTTTAAATATGGCTTGGAAGAATTTAAGAATGCCTATAAAATGGGGCTTGGCCGTGTCAGTTTAGCTTTAGGAAGGAGACTGTGCTATAAAATACTCTCCCATAATTGGACACAAGTGACAGCTTTACTTAACTAGTGTTCACAAATGAACGAGCAATGAAAATGTTCTGCCTTTCTCACCCCAGAAGAATGACCATGGCAGATGTTAATGCCATTGAGAAAAGCTTTATTGTAGCTACAGGTGAGACAAATGGAGGATTTATGAGTCTGGGGATTGAAGAAAGGGGCGGAAGGGTGAAAGTCCAATGTTGTTCCAAAGAAATGCAATGTCCATTCCCAAACACATTGCATGGCACACACAATGCACTAAAGCAGAGGCTATTCTGTGTCCATGAATTCATGAGCATGCCTGATTTTTTTGTTTGTTTTTAAGTGCCCAATACCCAGAATCACAAACTGAACATGATTCTGCTGTTTATTTCCTTATGTTCTTCCCTGTACCCATTTAAGCTGATGGCAAATCTCTAACTTAATTGATAATACGATGTAATCAATGGCTCAAAGTCTGGGAACTCAGTGACCTGTGAAAGTGTAAACAAGAGACAACGTTTCTCTGATGAAAGTCCTGAGACAAGGCTTGGCCCAGCGTCTGCTGGATCCTTTCTGTTCATTTTAATGAGCTTACAAATGGTCCCTAACATAATGTGCATTCAATAGAAATCAGCATTGGTTTTTCAGGCACTGATCCAGTAAAGCCCTTAATTATGTGCTTAAGATTATGGTATGGGAATAGTCCCATAGAAGCCACTGCAACCACAGAAATGTTTTAAGCTCAGCAAGTGAGAAAATGTTTTGTTGCTGGAATATCATCACATTTTTTTCCAGTCAGTTGCCTCTGCCAAGAAAACTAACAAATACAGTTTCTAGAAATCCAACACCATGAGATGTCATAAATGCAGTGATATTCAGATTTTTACCCTCTTTTTTTTTTCTCCTTTATATTCCTTTATGCCTAGATATAGCCAAGCACTTAACTGCAGTTGTGATATGAATAGGAGTACTTGCATCTTGAAACTCAAAACTCCCTCCCCGTTTAGATTCAGGGTATACTCACACGTCGTGCTGCTATCTGTTGTCAGTCCCATTTCTAGGTAGGGTAATGTTTTTAAATTTATAAAAAATAAAGCTGCAGTGTAAGTAGGAAAATATTCTTTCCTGTATTTAAAGTTCTGGTGGTTTACCCCAAACTCTTTAACCAGGTGCTTTTTTTTAGAGGAGCTTCTTAAATGCAGTTTGAGTTATTGTGCCATGTGGAGCACATATTGTTTAACTGCTGCACTTCAGCTCATCCCACCTCACTAGAGGGAACTGCATTTCTGCATCCTCTTGTTTTCGTGAAACCTCTTGATATTCACCAGGATTTTTTCAGGTAATGCTGTTTACAACAAACACAGCCTGTGGTGTTTCCAAAAGTTTCCTGCTGTCAGAAGCATGATGGCCAAATTAAAAATATTGGTTTGGGAGAATGTAATCTTTTCAGCACAGGCTCTGGTCAGCTTGGCTGTGTGCAGTGCAAGTGCCCAATAGTAATGATGTCCAGGCACAGGGCCAAATGCTAAAACTGCCCCCAGAGTGAATATACTCACACTCTGTGAGAGAAGCAGTAAAGTATTCTTGTTTTCTGGCCAGCAACACGACTTCCCAGGAGGATAATTTTGCCAGGAGTATGAATAAGCTGCATTGAGGCTATGCCTTATGGCAACTGCTGCATCAGGGACTGCTAAGTAACTCATAAATAAGCAGTCCCTGCTGCCCCCCAATTCCAGTATCCAGCTTCAGAAGGTACTTATGTAGGTCCAAGTATAAAGGCTTGCACAGTGGCCTCAGTGGGCTCTGAGAAGAGCCAAAGCAGAAGTGGCTACTTTCCATCTCCTGCTCCTTTGACTGGCCATAATTTTTCTGGCAAGCACAAATATACAGAGCCTAGAAGGATTTGGCTTCTATTCTTCAGCTCATATTCATCATGTGGGCTGCTCCAGTGAAGTTATGAAGCCAGGAGCTCCTGTTATGGTAGGATAAAGACTCCACCACAGCTGAAATCTTTATTAGCAAATTAATTATGAATAAACAGAGGAAAAATAGGCACACTTTAATAAACCCTGCAACTATCTTGTTTTGGGCACACAAGCCAAAATGAAGAACTACGTTAAAATATAGGGGTTTTAGATTTGTGCTAATTTTCAGTTTTCTTGAAAACAACTTCAGTTCCACTCACATAAGCATGCCAAACCTTCTGCTGATATAAATCAGAGTGATCCCTTGAAGTCTGCTGAGCATCTGCCCCAGAATGGTAAATAATAGCCTCTGGAGCCCCACTAATCTTTAAGAATAATAGAAGTTAGTGATCCAACATATACAGCATTTTAACACCACACAGACAAAATAATTTCTGGCAGGAATTCCTACACTAGGGATAGCCTTATTCCATAAGGATGTAGCAGAGGTTAACTGCATTCCTGCAGCAAAGCACCCTGTTTTGGTTAAAAAGGTTTAAAATCTGCTTACAAGGATGCAGCAGTTCAAAGTTTTGTGCAGACAGGTACTACAGATATAATAAAGAATATGAGCATTTAGACATCTACAATGTTCTATACTGTGCCTCTGTAAGAGACATTCCCCAGTTCTAACTGTTGACATACAATGATCCAACTGCTGCTTCTTTGCAGCAGAATTGAGAACTCTGATTTCAAATAAGCCAACAAAGTGATTTTCTGGAAGGCAATACTCAGTCCTTGTACTCCTTTTCTCAGCTACATTTTTATTGCCTTTCAGGACATTTCCTAATTTACTGCACAGATACTTTCTTTTGCAAAAAGATAGAAAAATCATCAGTTGATGTGTTTATCTAAGAAAAATCTGTATCATTTAGATAGGGATAATCAACCCCTTCTGTATACAAAGACAATCTGAGCACCATAAACCAAAAAAATATTGTCATAGTTTAAATTTCTTTATGTTCTTCTCTCTCATCAGTATAAGAATATACTTTTGTGATGTAGCTACTTATCTTTGGTTGAGTGAGCATAGAGAAGCAGTTCTTTTTTCTGGTATTTCCAGTCAGCTTCATACCTCAAATTATTAAAAACCTCTGGGAAGTCTTTCTCATGAAGTGTGATTCACAAATTGTATGAGTTAGTCTTCAAAGATTTTATTAAAATAAAAATGGAAGTCTATGACCCTTTACTAGTGGTTTGTCTTCTATAAATGTATTTCTCTGCTTGACTTTCACAAAATACATTAGGACAGAATAAATGACATTGAAGCAGGACAGGAAACACTTCAAAAGGAACTAATTTTCACATGCTGCAAAACTAGTTTGGGGACCATCTTGAAAGATCCTCCATGCCTCCAGTTTTCTTTATGCAGTTTTTATTCATTGTCTTAAAATTAATTTTCCAGAGCAAGAAAACTTGTTCTTGGGAATGTGATAAAATTGATTTTGAAAGTCCTGGTGATAGTAGTGGTGTCAGTCCTAGGAAGAAGACAGACAAGGACCACCCTGTAGCCCCATATTCTGCTGAGCTGGTGCAGCTCATGTCCATCTACACACACTCCTCCAGCCCCAGGCAGAGCTTCCAGCATCCAACCTGCCTGTGGTACCTGCTGTCCCCCAGCCCAAACAAACCTGGAATGTTTTAGAGAGGCACATATGGCACAACCCAAAGCTCTGCAGGGGAGCAGGCTATGGACTAAAAGTCTGTGAAAGGTCAGGAAATGGTCCTTAGGCCATGCTCCTGGTCTGGATCTTTATATTAGTGTAGACATAACTAGTAGAAACACAGATCAAAGTGAAAGTACTCCACAGAATACTCACAGACTCTGATTTGATCTTCAGCCAGGTGCATTTTCAGGCTTTATCCACCCTCTTAGAGGGGACCTGAAAAGAAGAGGGGGGAATGATTGCTGGCAGGTGTCTGGACAGATTAAGTAGGATGTTTTCAAGTATAAAAGCATATTCTAACCTGTGCAATAAAAACTCAGTGTTGATATGTCTACAGAGCATCCCTGAGCCAGGAAGTTTGGGAAGATGGGAAAGTCCTATGAGCTTGGTTTGCTCTTACAGCCCTCTCTAGGCATACACTGAGTTCCACTGATGGACACAAGACAGTGACTTGGACAAACACCTGCTCCAACCTGGTGCAGAATCCTCCTGCTACCTGAGAGAGTGTGGGCTGAGGCAAGCATTATGCCTTCCTTAGAAGAAAGAAGGCTGACTGTTGGTACAGAGCTATTGAGAATGGATAAGGGCTGCTGGAGGGGAGCTGGCTTTCAGACCAAGCACGTCCATCCAAATAAACACTCCAGGTACTCATCAATATGCCCTTGTCCAGGAGCAAATTGGATTCTGAACAAGCATCCAAAGATATAAAAGTGTAAATATACTGATGCTGTGCTCTTGCAAAAGTTAGCTGCATACATTTACCAGAGCAAGAGGGGGTGGGGGATTGGGGACTGTGTTATTCTACTCACTTTAAATGTTAGTTTAAATATTTTTTTCTAAATTAGTTATTCTATTTCACTGTTTCCTGTATTTCCCAAAAATATTATTAACAAACAAACAGATCTTTCTTAGCTGTCTCTGAAACAATAATGGCAAAGGCTTTGTTGCATGTGCAGGAACTCCAAATTAGGTGAAATTTGCTTCTGGCGATGGAGTAGCAGCACCGTGCAGACACATCTACTAATAATGACACTTCTTTTGGTGTGTGTTGTGCAAGCAGCTATGGGAGGATATGTTCCAAAGCTGGTTTTATTAAATGAACAATACAGACCACCAGTAATTGTTATGTCAGGGGAAAATAAAAGCATAAAATAGGCATATGATATGATGATGTGAAAATGCACATAGAGGAGCACACCAAATGTGCTTCCCTTCTGCAGGGGTTTGGCAGGCTTTCCAAACTGTCCAGTTTAGAATTAGTAGGGTCAGAGGAGATGTCCCAAAATCTAGTATAATTTGGATTTATCAATACCAGACTCCTCCAGGGAGAGGTAAGTTCTCTTTTCACAGGATAGATAAGTCTTCTTAGAATATTTCCCCAGACAGATTCTCTTCTGCACATCTCCTTGCCAACTGGAACCTTTTGATCTCAACATCCTCAGTGCCAAATTCTTTAATGGTGTAAATGAGTGAAACTCCACCTAAGGCAGTGGAGCAGATCCCATTTGCACCTGCAGAGAACTTGGATTTGATTTTGTAGCCAAGGAGAGATTAAAACCATTGGTTCTAGTAGATTTGTTAGCCTGTAAAAATGCTCCTCATCTCCGGTTGCAGATAGCTCTGTTATCCAGTCCAAATGTGAGAAGGAAAAGCAGCAGAAAATGCTTTTGAGGGCATGAATGCTGGAAAGGGAGGGTGACACACTAGAGGGTTTAACAGGATTTTGTGATCTCTGTCTTATGATTGAGGATACATCGCCATCATTTCGATTCTGGTCTCTTCACTTGCTCCCTGTGCAGCTTTTTTCCAGATCTCCTAATGTGAACTACTTATTCCAGATTGCTCTTTGAAGAAGGCATCCATTGATACATCAGAAATTAAATGAGTCACTCATGATGGATTGTGGTTCATGGCTTTATGTGCCGCAGAAAATTATGCATTTTACACTACCTTGTAAAATAACCATTTATCTGAGTAAACATATTGACTTCTTTTGGGTTCATATGAAAAGTATCCTGGGCTGTGAATCTTAATTTAGCAACCTCTTGACAGGCAGGAAAAAAGACAGCTAACAATGATGGAGAAGAATCAGTTACTTAAATGTCAATAGAGGGAGGTTAAAAAATGAGCTCAATGTAACAGATCAATTTGTTCTCCAGTGTCCAACCAGAGATACAGACTTGACAACTTCTACCACCTTTCCCCAAAGAAAAGAAAAGAAGAGAAAAGAAAAGAAGAGAAAAGAAAAGAAAAGAAAAGAAAAGAAAAGAAAAGAAAAGAAAAGAAAAGAAAAGAAAAGAAAAG
>JBBMKD010000053.1:5121567-5160726 GCA_037834095.1 Argya squamiceps
AAGAAAAGAAAAGAAAAGAAAAGAAAAGAAAAGAAAAGAAAAGAAAAGAAAAGAAAAGAAAAGAAAAAGAAAAAGAATCTTTAGAATTTTTAGCAGTTGGTACAGTTATATCAGTTGTATACTGCTATGATGTCAATTCCAACATGAAAACAGCACATGCTGGACAAAGAAATGAGGCCAAATGGTTAGAACAAAGGGAAATGGTTGGGTATAATTTTCTAGAAATTCTACCTCTTATTTTTCCAAAGATCTTGTACCAAAGCAAGGTATCTCTTTTCCAAGCACCATAGTTTGCACATCTGTAATAAGGAAATTATTCTTCTGATCCAGATTCTCCCCAGGGCCTTTCCATGTGGGTCACAGCAACATTTGAACATCTGACACTGGTAAAATTGGATCAGCATAAATGTGCAATGATTCTTTTTCTGAGCTGGAAGCATCAGAAGGCATAAGAACTGTGAAAGAATGCAGTTTAAGAATGGAGGTAAAATGGCCTCATCCCAGGTCCTTTGGGAAGCTCTGTATTTGTCTGTATAGTGGAACAGGAATACAGGTCAGCACTTGCTCAGCTTTCAAAAAACAACAGGTTAAATTTTCAAACTACAGGTTAAATTTTCTAATATCTGACCATTTCTGCTTGTTAACTCAGATTGCATTTAATTAGTGCACCTGCCTGATTTTTGGCCTCTCCACATCCTTTTCCTGATATGTATTTACACCCCTCTCAGTCACAAAAGGATCCAAGGTGCTGAGTGCATCATTGACTTCAGCCAGCTTTGGATCAGACCTGTAATCACTGCAAGCTTCTGACTTGCTGGCTCTAAGTATTTCAGACAAATCATCTCAGAGACAAAGCAGGATATCAGAGCCAAGCGTTATCTTATATACTTCTGCTTTCCCAAAGGTTTACTCTCCAAAAAATCCATTGTCCTATATGTAATATAAAATAATTCACCGTGGAGCAAAACACTGTATCATGATACAGATCTGGGCAGTGATTGAAATAATAACAGACTGTTTAATTGCTAAATTACAGTAGTGATATTATGAAATAACATATTATATCCGCATTTATAATAAATTAATCCATCATGATTAAAGGTCTCTCAATGAATACCAAATGAATTAATACATGATTGGCCTTTATAAGTGTAAGCCTTTAAAATTATGCAGTTTTCTGCAAGCAGCCAGCAGCCCACAGAATAAAGTGGCAACGAGAAAATCTGTCACAGGGAAACTTTTCTACATTTCACGCAGAACACCTTTTCTTTCAGAAAATTTTTGCATGGAACTCATTACTAATTATGACAGATAGCTTTTTAACAGGAGAAAATATGTCCATAATTGCACAATGTTTGGGGGAGAGGGGAAAATCACCACAATATGACTAATTTTATGAAAGACATCTGTCATTCTCTACTGTTGTAATACAAGCTGTTTAGAAAGTAAATTTAATTAACCAGATTTCTCATTTTAAAAAGGGAAAAAGAAGGCTTTTACAGCATGCCAGGAGCATATCCCTTGAATATAGTTAGTTTAATGCACCCAATTAGACTGAATCATCAAATTTTCTGAACCTTAAATATCTCAAATTAATTTTTTCCACATTGTTTTTCTGTGTACCATTTTGCAGTCATTTATACTGTGTAGTGGATGTTGTTTATTGTTGATATTCCTTTTTTAGAATTTCTACTTAAAGCCAGGGCTTCTTGGTGCTTGGTCTTGCACATAAAGAAAGAAATCTCTACTTAAACAGGTCCCATTGAAAAAGACTGACATACAAAGAGTGAGAAGTGAGAAAGGCAGGGAGAGCAGGTGTATCTGTCCCAGGTCATAAATAATTCAGTGAAACATCTGAGTCTTGGTCTGGTGTCATCTCAAATACTAGACCACATTATAAAAGGATATAATTGTAAGTCAATGGCAAGCTCCTGCTTAGGGGTGTGAAATTTCCTCTCTTACTCAAATAATTGCAGACCTGAAAGGTTGGTCCTATCTTTTTAAAGAGAATATGGTTCATTTTTGTAAAGTACTGATTGCACATCCTTTAGACAACTTATACCATAAAGAAAGAAGATCTATAAAGGTGGGTTGTTTGGGTTTCTTCTGTAATATGTGAAAGGTTATAACACTCTTCCCCGAGAAGAGCTGCCAGCATTTATGAAACAGGCCAGAAAAAAAAATAACAAAACAACCAAACAAGTGAAAATTTGTTGTATTGATGTCAGTGGAAATCTGGGGTAGTTTAACTGACTGGATTTTCAGCTACCTAAGATCAAAGCCTGACTAGAAATCTCAAATCAACTTCAGTTAAAACAAATATTTGAATAATACTAAATGGGCTGATTGTAACTTAATATTATGTGTTTTCCATTTAATAAACTATTCTTAAGAATAATTAGGTTGGTACAAGGTCACTTTCTGAACAAAACTCTTGGTGAATTTCTGATGTTAGTGCACCTTCTGAATTTTTTTCCTAAGTACAGAACTATCCAAAATTTAATATCTTCTCCTTTTGTACACAAGGGAAGACTTCATCTCTATTCAGAAAAAAAAAGAAATCAATGCAAAAAATACCCACTGCCTGGGACTGTGTCGAACTGTGCAGAATTTCACTGAAGAATGAAAATGTCTTCTTTTTTATCTTTTTTTTAAATTATTATTTGATTTCATTTAGCAACATTTACATAGGTTATGTGTGGGGAGCACAGCATTAATTCTGGCAAGGTTTTGTTACTCTAACAGATTTAGGAAGTTAATTGTACATAATATATGTCTGGTATTTAGAGAGCATCATTCACTTAGTAGCATGAATAGAGTTACTAAATGCAGGGAATAAGTCAGTCCAGCAGATAATAGATTGCTTACTGGGGTGGAATAATCATGCAGAGAAGTGGATAGAGAAAAATGAAGGACTTTGGTTATCCTTATGTACATGCACACACTGTAAATCTGCCAGAATATCTGCAAGTCTAAACACTGCATCCAGTCCTTTAGACCAGGGTTTTTCTGCAACTTGAGGGATGAGTTGATAACCCCAGTAAATGTCCCCTCTCTTCTGCACAGGGCCTTTGGATAGTTCAGGTGGAGAGAAGTCACAAACTTGGAAAAAAGGTACCAGGCTGAGAGTTAAAATGTGAATTTAAGCATCTCTTTATTTTCTCTTTTTGTTTTGTTGTTTGGGGTTTTTGTGAGTTGTTTTGTTTTTGTTTTTTGTCACAGACTTACTCCATCCTATTTATCAAAGCTGTATTCAGGCAAGAGCAAGTGCCCATGTCTGATCAGGGGAGAAAGTTGGTTTTAGTGATGCCCCATGTAAGGGCTGATTATAGCAACCAGGGGAAAATATAAATCCAAAGACTTGTTTATAACCCAGGTCACTTGAATACGGCTTTTATATTCTCTTTGCTTTAATTGCCTATCTTAATGTCTAGGACAGATTAGAGCAAACACAGCTTGGTATTAGAGGACATATGGTTATCTATATTCATATCTGTGCCATACAGAGAGAAGAAATATATGGTTCAGCATGTGAAGCATGCAGACATGAAACAAACCCACCCCTGAGGGGTCAGCAGCAGAAAAGGTGTTAGAAGCTCGAGGGAATTTTATCTGAGCACAGGCAACACGATCAAGCTCTGAGACAGAACAGCTTTTAAGTGAACACAGGCAATCCTGCAATTAATGGAGACATATCTACTCAGTATTACAGTACAGCCAACCTGCATCCTTGGCTTATTAATTTCTCCCACTAGTACAAGTAGGTTGACGTCTTCTAAATTAAAAACAGTTCTGCCTTAGGAAGAATTGCCAAAGAATTTGTACATTAGAAGTCTCAGGAGATGAAACTCTTGCCTGCCGCCTTCGCTGGGGAAGAGTACAAGCTTATCCTTCAGGAAGTGTCATCTGCCAGTTATGACAGCTACACATTTGTATTCATTTATGAATTCACCATTTACAACTGTGGCTATTTAACACAACAATTCCCTGGAAAATCTTTGGACTCTGTGTTTGCATAATAAGAAAACACTTTCAAGAACAGCTCATCTCCTTCTGCCTTTTCTACTATTCCTGTTTTGTACCCAATGAATTTTACACAAGAATAATTTAGGACAGCATTTGGCAGGGTTGTTCTGGTCTCTGTGCACGTAGGAGGCTTGTGAATCTCTTGCAATCTTGCTACAGGGGACAACATTTCTAACAGGGTGTATTCAGGAGAGTTGATTTTGTTATTCTGTGGAGTGAAAGTGTAGTCTGTCACCTGGGCAGATACAACTGTTAACTGGAACAGGGCTCCAGGTACTGAAGCTCTGTTTCTGATTCAACTAGAGATGTTCTGAGTGACCCTAAATAAATCACTTCATCTAGCTGGTTCTTTATCTTTGTGTAACATCAAAATGCACCTATGATTTCTTCTCCTCCCAGGCACGCTGTGGGAATGCAGTGATGAGGTGTTTAGAGAGATGTGTCTGCTCTCCTCTGTATTTGGGCTATAATTGCAATGCTGCCTAAAGATCAAGCACATGAGAATCCACCTGGGCTGTCAGCTCTTCCTCTTATGGGAGCTTTCCCTTTGACAGCTGAGGTGGTGGTGGCCATCTGTGACATTGCCTCATGGACTTCTTTAGAGCAAGATACTGAGAATAAAAGAACAGGGAATCTACCCCTCCCAAGACAAAAAGGAGAAAACAAAGTACAAAACTTGCCAGTGAGAGAGAAGCAAAAAGCAAACTCTTATTAATTTTGTACAATTTCATTGATTTCCACACTGTATTTAAATATCTGTACTCTCAGGAGTTGATCCTAATACTTCCATGAGTCTAAATATTTTTCCTTTCTTGGTCTCTTTGTTCACTAGTGGTGGTGAGGCATTGCCAGAGGAGAAAAGGATATCAGCTGGGAGAGGTGTAGGTATTATTTTGGCAGGGTATTGAGCTCTGGGAAGTACAGGGGAGCAAATGAAAGAGATCTGTTGGTGGACTTGTGTCTCAGAGAAGGTGAAGCAACACACTGCTTAGTGCGTATGTAATAATGGGAGATTTATGAGGAGGGGAGCAGGTTATAAGAATAGACCACATTAATCTTCTGCTTCAAACTCTTCTCATTAATCTCCCAATAACAAACTGAAATGGTAAAAAAGTAGACTGTTCCTTTAGGCTGGTTTTTTCATGATTTTACAAAGTCCTTAAAGAGGCTCCCAGCAAAGAGATTCTCCTCTTCTGTTTCTCTCATCTTCCCATAGTATCCTACAGGGGATGCAGAAAATTCCTATCCAAGATGCAGATTTGAAAAAACATGTCTCATCACCATGATTTCTTTTCACTTCTAGCTGTAAGTCAGTGTCCATTCCTGATGACTCCCACCTTCCTTTCTTCTTTCCCTTCTCCATTGCTAATGAGATAGAAGAGTACCCTGTGACTATCAGCTGATTAGCTTGAGCCTGAGCTCTGTGAGTGGATAAATTTGCATTCAGAACATTCAAATAATAAGCATGAACAGCAAAAATAAAACCAAAACAACAAACAAACAACTACAACAAAAAACCTGTCAAGATAAAATTTTCCTTTAAAAACCATATGAAGCAAAATGCAGCAAAAAGCTGAATTTCATCTGAATACACTGGAAACTCTGCTGCATGTAAGGGTTGCAGAAGTGATGCATGCTGCTGAAATCATCCAGATAACTTGGCAGTATCTCAGAAAAATAAGTTGGGCTAATCACTTGCCGTTGAATTCTATTGTGCATCTGAATTTCTTGGCTTTGGCACAGTGCAAATGTTCTTTATGATTTTCGGTTATCTTATAAATTATCTTCTGAAGAGTGGAGGCTCTGACCAGATAGGGATCATGGACTCCATGGAGTCATTTTTCTTCACAGAGCAGTAGAAGAAGCACTGTCACAACAGCAAAATTGTATTCTATCCAGGGAGTAAATATATTGATTGCTTACTTAGCAGAACTGGCGAACAACACACGTTACTCCAATTCACTGCAGCTTGTACTGACTTCCAATTTGCTTTTGGATGTAGGACTTGATGTATAAAGTCATGGGTTTTGTGTCTGTGTCTGCTTTTCTGTTTCTTCTCTTCTCCCTGTGTCCTACCACCAGAGATCAGTTGGGATCCATCAGCTAACAGTCTCCATTAACTCAGAGGGACCAAAGCTTCTGTCATACAAAGTACTTCTGCTGCTCCAGCAATTTTAACCCATTTAGGCAGAATCTATTTATTCAGATGACTGCCTGGGGAGGGAATATAGGCTTAGTTGAGATCATCTGCAGAAGGTCAGTGTTGGACATTTTCCAGTTTGTTTTGTAACCATCAATCGTGTTACTCCTCTGCCTGAGACCAAAGGTTTGTACCCATGGTAGAATCACAGAATCATAGAATATCCTGAGTTGGAAGGGACCCAGAAGGATCATCAGTCCAACTCCTGGCCCTGCAAAGAGCAAGTCCAAGAATCACACCATGTGCCTGAGAGCATTGTCAAAATACTCCTTGGAAACACTCTGGGAAGCTTGGTGCTATGACCATTAGAAACATTTTTTGGTTTCCCAAGATTAAATTAATATGGCAAGACTTTAAGTCTTCAGATCAGCAAGAGCTCAGTTTAGCAGTGATCACATCCTGTCTAGACACATGATTCCTGAGTTGGTGAGGTGAAAAGATTGAAGTTCTCAGCCTAAAAGCTGCATCAATGGAGGCATCTCTATCTGGTGCTTGAGCAAGGAACTTCCAGATTTGAGTTCAAAACCCTAATTTAAGCAGTCTTTATACCAAGGCATTGCCCAGCTCCTTTGGTGAACTCTTCTGCTAATATTGCTTTTGGGGAAAATGTAGAACTTTGGGTTTTCTGGATATTAGTTACACATGTCCCCAAAATATACTCATTTTTAAATGCAGTTGAGTGGATTAGCAAGTGAATGTCTGACTAAGCCACAAGCGCTTGATTTTTCTGTTGTTTCGTTCTGCCTTTGGGAGTTTTGTTTACTCTAACCATTGTTTCCCTCATAAACATAAACGCCTATGATGTAGGATTGCTAACATGTGACTCCCTTGAGTTTAGCATATGTGGATAGAATCCTAGAACAGTTTGGTTTGGAAGGGACCTCAAATATCACCCAGTTCCAAGCCACCTGTCATGGACAGGGACAACTTCCACTAGACAGACTGCTCAAAGCTAGAGAAATTCTACTTGACTACAAGGTGTGATTCAGGATTTCTGGTAATCCACTGAGTAGGAGATGTTGGGCAGCACCTGCACTGCATCCATCCAGCTCTACCCATTTGTCTGTGACTGACCAGTTCACACCCACACTACACCAAAGCATGTGCAGACTTCAGCCTGTTCACTTCAAAGTCATTTCAAATGTTTTATTTGCTTAATGTGTAGGTTGCTCCTAGATGCACCCAGCTTGTGCATCCATGGATGCTCCTGAAGTCACAGTCACACAGTGTGTTTGTGCCTGCACAGGCTGTACCCATTCAGACCAAATGCTGTGTGAACTTACCGTCAGCCCACGACATTGCTGGAAGTTTCTCAGCAGTGTGAGTTTGCGTTGCCAAAGAAGACTTTTCTTATTGATTTCAACAGCAATGATAACTGTAAATATCTCTTTTGGGTAAAAAGCAGATCATCCCAAAGTAAAAATGTGGCTGGTTGCTATGGTAGTCTACTAGATTGTGGAAAATATGTGGGATTCAGTGCAGGAAATGAGTTCATGTCTCCTCAGGCTAGAAAAGCTTGGACTGGTCATAGCTTCATCCTAGGGTCAATGATTTTAATCCCCCACATTTTCTGAAATGGGCAAGCTCTTTGCTATCCAGTTACTTGACTGATTGCAGATATTTGTGTCAATTCAAATCTGAAAACTTTACTGCTGAGCCAAATCCTGCAAGAAAAAGGTTGTATTTTTGTCTTGCAGACTAAGATAACCTTTATCTTGGTCCCCTCAGAATACAAGGTTTATATGATAACAGTGCTTGTCCTCCAGGCCACCAATAACTCCTAAGTCCATAACTCCTTCAGCCCAGTTTGACAGCCACTCTATATTTTACACCAGCAATTGGTTTTGCACACACAAAAGGCAGGACTAATCACAGTGTGTCTTGCCTGCCAAGATTTCAGGGGGAGGACCAGCCCATACATTCACTGAACAAGCCCAGGGCACAACACGGACATAAAAATCTGCGGGAAGTTTGGCTTCATAAATTCCTCAGGTCACACAGCAGCCTGTGAGGCGAGAGGGAGATGTGGACGGGCGAGAAAGGATTAAATATTCTGCATTTGGAGAACCCCTCTAAATGGCATGTAAAGCAAATCCTCTGCTCTGCAGAGCTTCCTGGGAAATGACTGTCCCAACATTTATCGCGGCTTATCTCTGGCGCAGTGTCCTTTCAGCGCGCGCACTCCGCTGCCCAATCAGCCCACCAGGCTGTGCCTTATCTCAGCCCTAATCCCTCTCCTCCTCACTCTGGAAGAGCAGATAAATGGAGGTAGGTGTGTTGCATCCAGCATGTTAACTGAGCAAGTGCTCCCCAAATCTGCTTCTTCAGCTCTGCCTTTTATCTTGTCTTTAACACCAAGCAGCCACCGCTGATAACAAGCAGATTAAAAACACTATCAGATTAACATTTTTATATAATAAATGGTCAAGAACCTCACATTAAAAGAGTATCTTTCCTGGCATTAAGCATCCTTCACTCACCCAGGAAGCCTTTATCAGCTTGAACCTGCTCTGCTCGTTGCATAATAAATCTCCGAACCCTGATTTCATCGTAAGGAAATTCTTCATGAGGACAGCAGGGAACTAAATGGATGACTGTGTTTGAAAGGGAAATCAAGCAAAAAGATTAAAGTGCTGGTCTTCTTTAGTTTAAAACTAACTTTGTGCTAAATCTTTTATCTGGGGGATTGCTTAGTTTGGATGTTGCTGGTGTGGCACAGATTTTTGCTTTCTTCCAGGGCAGTTCAAATTTAGCTCAGGTCAGATTTACACCAGATCAAATATTTTTCTTGATGAAAAGTTCCTTATTTTTTCTTCAAAAGCACATCTCTCATCCACTCTTCCTTTCCAAAATGTTAATTTTACTATCAATACTTTTGCTGCATGTGTTTATCTTACACATTTTACCTTTGACAGTTTCTGGTGTCTTTTGTTTACTAACAAAATATTTCTCAACCCAAACACTGGACTTCAAAAAAGTGGAAAATCTGAAAAAAACTACTTTGATAAACATGGCTACGGTAAATGTTCCCCAGAAAATCCTGTGGAAAATGAGCAAAGGTCATTTCAAACCCTGTCAAATGGAAACACACTTGCAATTTCGTTTGGCCAGCAGCAGCCTTACCAAGAAAATGCACTAAGGGCATGAATCTATTTTTTTTGAGGTAAACCCTGAAAGATGGTCACAGCACTTGACACTAACTCACATTATTCTGGTTGTAAGAGAAGCAAGACAGGGGAGGAAAGAGGCATAAGAGAAAAGGACTCCTTTTATCTTAGCACACTCCCAAATAATGAGGGCAAAGAAGGATGTTCAAGGACTGACATTTGCACAAGTGCTGCACCTCTGATAGACAAATAGGCTTCTGAAGATCTGGGATCCATAGATAAGTATTAAAGCCACTCAATGAACAAAAGAAAAGGATATTTTTAAAGGTTTTTCAGTCTATGATATCCTGAATAAATGTAAAATTTTCTTACAGCAAAACGCTGACAGTTTTCTCGTGTAGTACATCCATGTTAAAATATGAGGTTTTCAACAATAACTGTCCCAGAAAAAGTTCTGTATTCATTTAGTGCTCTGTTGCACTTCAAGATCTTCCTTGAGAATAATCTTCATCTTGCTTTAGCCAGACTGGCTGGCAAGTTGCTTCACTAGTGCTACCTGATAGATTTGATTTTCCATCCTAAGACTATTTTTTTTTTGCTATGGTACCTGAAGAAATCTGAATTACACTTTCTCCTTTAGAATACTGGACAGCCTCTACCCTTTATTGTGCAGCTGTACAGCACTCAGACTCACTCATTAGCAATTTTCCTGTACAGTGTTCTTAAAACTGTTTGTAAACTCTATTAGATTACCTTTAAATATTTTCTTTTCTGGAACTCAGACATTCATAGATGCTTTTGGGAGAAGAATAAATTTTCATTACTGAACCACAGAACAGAATCACAGAATGGTTTGGGTTTGGATCTGGTAGAGGTGCCCCTGCCCATGGCAGGGGGGTTGGAACTCAATAACCTCTAGGGTCCCTTCCAACCCAAATCATTCTACGATTCTATGGTAAATACACAAATTAGAAAACTTTCCATATGCATGTCCATGTAAAATGTATGGGGAATCAAGCAAAAAGTTGTTTTGGTATTTTTAATAAAATATACACTGCTTTCAGTTATTGATGAGTAAATCCTACAACAATGCTCTAAGGGTTGGTTTTGCAGCCCACATTCACACTGATTAAAACTTCTCAGAGAAACTGCGGTGGAACATATTTCCAGCTGAACAATATCATTCTGGGGAAGCAAGAAATTCCCAGGTAATAATTGATAACACCTGCTAGAAGCTCATTTTTTAGCAAAGCAATGATATCAGACTCACTTGACGGTGTTTTAACCCCTATCATTTCAGAATGAAATTGAAAGGAGCCAGGCTTTTGTGTGCAGGGCACCTTTCATCCACCCAGATCCTGCAGCATTGTGCAGACGTGAGTGATTGCAGGAACAATGCAGCGATTCAGTGCAGCCAACAGCAAAGTTCAGCAACAGCCCAGGCCGAACAAAGGGGCCATGCACAGAAAATCCAAACAAAGGGGCATGAGGCACTAATGATTCCACAGAGGAGGTGCTTTTATTTTTAGTGTGAAAGGATGTTGGGGAAGGAATAGAAAGGTTAGGCATGGAGATTCCAGCAAGTAGGAGCACAAGGGGCTACATAGCCAGGCAGAAAGTGATGATTGGGCAGGAAGACCAAACAATAGAAGAGCTCTCAGCAGCAGATGCCAATTTCCAATAAATTCAAGCATCACATAGGGTTTTAGCCACATGACTCCTATTGACTTTAATAGGAGTCATGCAGCTAAAAAACCCTCATTGCTTGGAAAGTTGCTTATTAAAAAGTGAATACAAAAAATTAATTTGAGACAGGCGGGTCATTCTGAAAGTTCTGGCTTGGAAATACTGTGAGTTATGCCAGCAGAGAATTTGGCCTGATAGTTGCAACATTACCCTGGACACCTTTTTCCACTTGATATTGTACATGAGCCTTCTCCAGTATTAGTTACCGGATAAAGAAGAATGTGAGCTCAGTTGACACTTTGGTTGACTGCCAAATAGAACTTAATAGAGTTAATAGACACTAATCCTGATTTAGAATTTTTCAGGGTTTGCTCCATAAATTACTGTGGCCACTGTGTGTTTAAATACTGTTTTTAAGGAGGAAGAGTGTAATACAGACAGCTGAGTGCACCCAGGCTTACATCGTTCCCTGCAAATGGCATTTCTGAAATCTGTTTAAGATGTTGTTATGTAAAGAGATGTTCTGTATTTTCGAGCTGTTGTAACAGCAGCCATGATTCATCAACAAGTTCTGCCTCAAAGGAAAGATAGTCTTAAAACAAACTTGCAGGGTTTTTTATCTCCATTTCTATTCCTGCTTTCCTTACCAAGCCAGACAAAAAGAAAATGGAAATATTTGAGCACAGAATCAATCAAATGTTTTCAAATGGGATATTAGATGAAAATAAGCATAAACAACAATTAGAGAGACAGCAACTCATTAAAGAGCCAATAAAGAATATATAAATTTCTGTCAAGCTATCCTCAAAGGTCTTGGTTTGAAAGATCCTCAAGAGGAAAATGAGCTCAGTTCATTCTTTAGCATTTTATGTCGTATATGCATCTATCATTTCCAAACTTTGTCGCTGATAAGCTGAGAAGAAGAGAATACCCAGGCTCAAATATCTTTTGTTTCATGGTCTGGACTCTCTCTGGATGAAAAAAAAATCCCAAAATTTTAACCTAGGGCCTTTTGACAATAAGCAACTCTGCACAGATAGACCAGACCAATCTCAGCTGTTTAACATGCAGATCTCTTACCTGAACTGTGATAAAGTGCCTAATAATTTTATTGGGGACAATCTTATACATCAGGTACAAAAAGCAGCTGGAATAATGAGTATTCTCACACTTATATGTCCATGTCATGGCAGCCATAGCAGTTTTTTACAGTCTGGGACTTATGCAAAATGTTGCCCTATATAAGCACAAATCAGGTTCAACATAAGAATACTGAATTCTAACATCTGTGGGTCATCCATACCTCGTTCAATTTGCCTTCAGCCTAAAACATTGCAAGTCTCTATATTTAAAAAAAATGTTGAAGTTTTCCTCTGTTTAAATGTTTTCTCCTACTTACCTCCTCAGCAATAACAGTAATGGTTGAGGAAAATTTAGCACCTTAGAAGCTTCAGCACTTAAATCAGCTTGCAGTTAGGAGATAGAAAAGGACTAGAGTGTTTCAGAAAGGAGTGGCTCATACTTTCTCCAACAAATTCCAGTTTCTTTAATATTTTAAGGAAGACCTAGGATTATACTGGATAAGGAAATGGCCTCAGAGTGAAAACAAGAGGACAATTCTTATGATTCCCTTCCTTGATCATAACAATTAATTCAGCAGGGTGGCAAAAGAATTAAAGGACATGTACACACACAGGAGAGTGTGTAATGCAGTCCCATATTTATAGATGAAACTGATATTAAAAATCTGAGGCAGGCACCTTCAAAAGGAAGCCATGTGAAGAACACAGAAATGAGCCCTGCTGATATTATCATGTCCAAGAAATGGATGATGCATCCTTTTACTGTACTGACATTTCTACTGGCATAAACAGGATAGGATGCTGAAAGTCTGTGAGATAACACTGAATCCTGAAAAAATGTCTTCACTCACCCATGGCACCTATCCATATCTCTCTGTTTCCATGTTTTTTGGTTAGTACATTGGCTCCTGTAAATGTAACTAGCTTTCCCCCACTCCCCAGGATTTTGGATGACTAACTTCCCCCTCTGAGTAGGAGCACTATCTTCTGAACATGCAAATGCTAGGCATGACCACTACCTCCTCCCAAATACCAGCACAAGGGCTGCCAATATGCAAAAGGAGTTTTTCATCTGGATTTCTGGCCAGCTTGAGAACACAAAGAATAACCTATGGTAGTTCTGCCCAGACATCAGCTTTTCTCACCACTCACTCTCATGAGGATAAGAAATTGGAGTTCTCTACAGATGATGGTTTTTAAGATGCTTTTCTCTGGTTCTTAACCTTGCAAGTCAGGGCAGAAGCCCCACCAAATTAATATTGCTCACTCCTTTGTTGCAACACAGCAGAGGTGGCCGAGAGGGGAGGAGGAGGCAGCAGAAGACAGGAGGCAAAGGGAGGAGGTGTAGTCAGAGATTTTCTGAAACTTTTCCATACTGGATTCTCTTGGGATGGCTGCAGTAGTTCAGTCCCACATAATGCACCTCATTACTTACCATTCAAATACAAAAACCTGCTGCATTTCATCATTAAATACAGGCTCCAGAAAGTGTCTCAGTTAGGGGAGTGAACATGGTGTGTGCTTATTTTCCAATTCACAGTTGTGATGAGAAGCCTGGATTGTTTTGATTCCTTATTTAAGATGGTCTCCCCAAGGGATTTCAAGGTTCTCAGCACTAAGAAAACTGTGTGATTTAAAAAAAAAAAGTAGGGAAGAAGCAAATATCCTAATATGCTATCCCGTGGCAGGTGGATGCAGAAGAATATTTTCTGCCCTCAGATATCTTTCTTTATGTCAGTAAAAATTCAATACTTAAAAAGCAAAAATTAAAAGGAAGAAAGAAATCAAACCACACAAAGGGAGCGATGGTACCCCAGGGACAACAGGCAAAACATGTCTGAAGTCCTGAAATATGTTAATTGCAAATCAAAGAAGAAAGCACAAACCAATGAAGCAGTGATCCTCTGCAGGTTTCAGCTGACACCTGCATTTAGCTTCCTTATTTTTTTCCACCTTAATGAACATATGGAGACTGCTTTATAAAGGGAGCAACATGTCATACACCCTGTAAGGAGTTTTGCACAGTTGCTGAAATGAAACAGAATAAGTGGTGCTATAAACACCTTTCATTAATCACCCAAACACTGCTATGACACTTAAGCTAGCAGTTTGATTATTAAAAGCCCATGTTCATGGATTTCTTGTTCATGCAAATGTTATCCTATTCCAATAAAGCATTAGGCAAACAATGTGTCAAAAGAAAACTAATCAGTCACAAGTGCCTGGTCTGTTTTTCCATTTCCCATTTCTCTTTTCCCTTTTTTCCTTTTTTTTTTTCTTCAATACTTTAAGGAGAAATATCCTTAAAAACCAAAGGTAGGCTCTGCATATATTTGGCTAAAATCAAACAATGGACTAGAAATAAGGGAGTCCAGCCCTTCTTGCACAATCATATGGAGGATCTGAGGGATTCTGTGAGCCTGAGATAGCCCAGAGCTGTGGTCCTTGAGGCTCACTTTGGTATTTCCAGGACTACACAAAAGCTGAAAGATACCACTCAGTGTTGTAATAGACAAAAGAATAGTGAAAATTCAAAGCTTTCCAGCTGAGGATGGGACAAGTCCATGGACCCAGTCTTATCTGGGTCAGATGAAATCTCTGACCCTCCTCAGTCCTTTACTGCCTTCCTTCTCCTCATCTTCTATACCACACAGTCCTTATGCTGTTTGGGGAGTGTTTCTAGGTTGTATCCCATTTCCTGGGAAGGGCAGAACCTTTTAAAGCCTGCAGTTATTCCATGTTCCCTGCAACCAAAGCAGCTCATGTGTCCAAACACCTCGATGAGCTGAGGTTTCCCAGAGCCACAGATGATTTGAGCTTCTCTCAGATAATCTGGCAGGAGGCCAGGCAGAAATCTGCATTAGTATAACTTCAAGGAAAAGAAAGAAAAGGAGATATTTTCTCAGAATACCATATTTGACAAGAATTGGTGTTTTTCCACCGGAGCCTGCTTTTCCTGGAAATTCATAGCTGAAAAACACTACTTGAAAAACTGGATGAAACCAAAATGTCAGGACACAATTAGCAGTTTATCTGTCTGATAGAAATCTCCATTTAATGGGATAGCAAAACAAACAAACAAACAAAAAAAATTGACACAGAAACTCACAGATATTTTGTTTATATTAAATTATTACTTTAAAATAAATTTACTTTATTCAAAATGAGACATCTAAAAAACAGATTGCAGAATGTACATAAAACATTCTTTTAAAACTTCTTATCATAGTTGTATCTGTTTGTGTTCCTCAGGAAAAGCTGGATAAGCTCAGAGTTCTTCATGTTACTGCAGTCTTCTCTAAATTGTTCTTGGTTTTCTTGCACCTGTGATTTTTTGATGATTTTTTTAAATGTATTTTAAACAACAAAAATATCCCAGTTTGCAGTGTTATCTAGGCAGCTAAGAGAGGTGATGGCAATAGTTCAAAACTAGATTACTGCCTCTTGAGGTTTTCCTAAAGAAAATGGAATCTTCAGTGTGGCAGTAATAGGAAAGGGAAATATCTGATTTCAGCAGATCTCTGTACTTACCAAGGAATTGTGCTTTTTCTTTCTTAACAATTGTCAAAAGGGAAAAAAGATTGCTCTGGATTAGCACCTCGAAGCATTTTTAATGGAAGCATCACTAAGAGCAGCAGGATGGATTTGTCTTAGAAACCAATGTGGGTCATGTCCATGAGTCTGACTGCTGCATGTAAGCAGATGGGGAGTATTCTAGAAAATCTAGAATAGCTGACCATCTTTTAACACAGCAAAGGATCTGTACACTTATTCTTGGACAAGGTCTCAATGTTATTTGCTTATGCAAAATATGAATGTACAGTTTCACAGGCAATCTATGTGCTCTCCCTTGTATCTGAAGCTGAGAAGTTGTTTGGGTTTTGTTGTTGTTTGTTTGTTTTTTTTAATTAGAGATGTGTTTAGACATCATATCCATTATAGAACACAGCTTCACAATAAATCCCCTGGGGTATCACAATGGGGACTTCCTCACCTCCCTGCACAGCACAGTGGCAACCAGTCCTGGGGCAGCCTGGAGAGGACATCCTGAAGATGATTTCCTGGAAAGCCTCATTTAAGTATCACTGCCCCAGTATATTGAGTCTGAGGCAAATATTTTGATGGCAAGGAACAGCAAGGTCTTGCTCAGTGTCAGTTAAAGCCAGGAAAGACAAAGAATTTTTCCTTGCCCCCAGTCTTTTGCCTCTCAGATCATGCTGTAATTGTATTTCTGTGTTTAGCTCTGCTGGTTTAAGCATCTTGGGGCAGCTAAGTTAGCACACATGAAGGGCCTCTTGCTACTTTTGTTCTGTGAACCCTACAGCAGTCAAGCAACTTTGACTTTCAGAAATGTTTTTCACTTTAACTCCATGTCAAATAATGTGTAGGCTGAAGTGCTCAGTGTGTCAACCTATCAGACCTTAAGTGTTAATGAATGGGCCTTGTGGGCTTTTTTTAGGCTGTTCACCTAAATGTACAAAAGATCACACACAGAATCTTAGGAAGAGCCAGACACAGCACATTCAAACCTGTGGCATCCTTCCTTACCTTAGGGACTTGAGAGGTCTTTTGGCTGTAATCTATATAATTCAGTCTGTAAGTTCAGGCTTCTAACAAAAGATAAATTATTTACTTTCATGAAAATTTTACCAATATTTCATATTCCCAATAGCAACGCCAAAATATATACACTTGAAGAAATATATACCTATAAATTCAGTGCTGCCTTCTATCCACCTATATAATTTGTCTTTATTTCATAGGGAAAAAATAGAAATGCAAACAAAGGCAGGAATGATTTATGCCACCTAGACTGCTTGCAACAAAATAGGAAAAAATGGTATGACATTCAGCAGACACTGCTTGGGTGTCTATTTTTTTCTGTGTTAATACAATTAACTTGTATTTACAAATTACTTTGTAGATGTGGTGCTTAGGGACATGGTTTAGTGGTGACTTGGCAGTGTTGGGTTAATGGTTGGACTTGATGATCTTAAAGGTCTTTTTCAACCTAAATGATTCTGTGATTCTGTGATTCCATAACTCCCACACAATTCCTGGTAACACTCTCATTAACCCTATCCAAACAAGGAGAATAATATAAGCTTCTCCTGCCATCCTCTCTGTCTTTAGTAAAACCCTGAGATGTACTGGCACCCATTTAAAACCAACCCTAAAGCCATCCACTCCTAATGATTCAAAACTGACAGATTTATTCATATACTTCACCAGACACACTTAGCCCCAGAGGGCCTTGGAACATTTTCTTCGTAGATCTTCAGGGAATTTATGCAAATGCTGAGTTCTCTACTTAAGAGAGTTTCAGGAGTGCAATAACAAGGATGGTATAGCTCAGGAACTGTGATGCAAAGGAAGATTTCATTACACCTGCCAATATTAAAACTGGATCTTGCCTGTATAATGAGCACCCATTTTTATGGCAGCAAATTTGCATATTGGAGAGTTTTTTGGGGTTAGGTTATGTCAGTCCTCTTCAGAATCACTTCTGAAGGCAGGAGAGCATGGTCTGCTGTTGACACCAGAGCTGGACACATCATGCTCTGAAATAGTATATTCACTATAGCATTTTACCCTGATTTTTTTTTCCTATAAGCCTAAATATTTCATGTTGATGTCTTGTAGGTGTCTTACTCCAAATTCATTTAATTAAAATCAGAATTCTGTGAACAACTAAAGGGAATCAAGATCAATCTACTGATGGCAGCAAAACTGTACTCCAGTTTACTTCAGTTTCTGTCTTCACTTATGAACTGAATGCTCCTCTAAAAGTAGTGCTTTGAGAAGCTTTTCCCAAGAAAAATCTTGGTTGGAATATGTAACAGAAGGATGTGCATTGCTGTTGCTATAGGTACAGGTTGCCAATTAACAGAGCTTTTTCAGAGAAGGATCTGAAATCTTGAATACAAACGTAAGGTTACCATGACATCATAAAACTCACTATTCCCAAATTTTCATAAACAATACATTTTTTATAAATATTAATCTGAAAATTTCTTACTGATGCCCTCTATGTAAGTCACATACAGAACTCAAAAGGAGGTAAAATTTTAAAATACAATTTAAAAGAAAAAGGAGATGCACTACAAATAAGCAGTTGAAGATTTGAGAAAGGCTGAGGACAAGATGACCCAGACCATGTCATTTATATGGATTTGTTTTAATAAAGTGCTCCAGAAATGGCTCCTGAATAAAGATGACATTCACTGCTGTCTGAGCAGAGATGTGTTAGGCCAGAGAGATGGTGAAAAATGACCTCCCCAAAAACCTTGTTGATTCATACAATCCTTGAATGGTTTACCCATTAAAGAGTCTACATTCATTTCTGATATTCCAAACAAAAATTCAAACAAATGTACCTTGTCTTTTCCTTATTAAGAAGGGAGAGCAAAGTTATTGGGGTAAAGTGACCCATCCTCAAGTCTTTCTGCACTGGAGGCTCAATTTATCACTTCCATGAAAATCTCACACTTATGGCAGATGAGGAAATTACAATAAACAAAATTAGGTCCCACCATCAAAAAGAAATCTAACACTTTTTCCTCAGTTTTAATTGCCCTGAAACCAAAAATGTAGGAAAAAATGATTCAAAACATACAAAATCATTTCATTAAAAGGGTTTTTTTTTTAATGCAAAAGCACTTGTTTGATTTTGTTTCCACACCCCTCTAATTGAAGAGAAAAGTTTAAAATAAAAAAGAAAAACGCAGATCAAAAAGAGGGACTTTTCTCCAGATACATTCCTGTATGAAAAACATTCCTGCATAAAACCTTGTGTATTATTAAATAGTAGGTATCTGTGGTTTTAAGCTCTAATTTCTCCTAAGATTGGAGCTAATGTTTAACTTCTAATTCAACAAGTTTTACTGCATGAAAACTAATTATATCTAAAATGCTTTTCTTCACCACCATTCTGATTCTATGAAGACTTATATTTTTGCTGCCTCTTAACTACAGGAATTATCCTACTGAATCAATGAAATTGGTCCTATGTTTAAAATAATGTTGATATATGTGAATTTGGTGTCTTAAAGAAAAAGAATTATAGCAATATTGTCAGGCATTTATTATCATGTCTTTGTGACAAGAAGTTGAAATGGAGATTAAATATTCTTAGATTTTTTTTTATATAGCATATTGTCTTTTTCTTTAATAGTTATTTTCCTTAGGACTTAGCTCAGCTTTTTTTTCCTGTTGCACTCATTCAGGGCAGCTATCATATCGTAGCCAGGAAAGATAATTGAATGAAGAATTGATTTTTATTGCCTATAATAAAAAGCAGTTCTTATTACTTTCACAAATTACTCATAATTACAATTGTCTAGAGAATGCCTTATCACCCTGAGTGGAGTTGAAATAAGCTGGATGCACAATAGTACTTCCATGTCTGTGATTTAAAACTTGTGTTCTCATTAATGGCAATGTAAATTAGTACTATGGCAAATTAAGTTGGTATCATTTTACTGGACAGATTCTAATACTGCTGGGGAAGAATCTTAAGCAGACATGCAATTTATTTCTGAGTGGCACCATTCCTGCTGGAGCACGTGCACAGAGTCTAAGACATTTCTTTAATTATTAAGTTGTGCAAGTTACACCTCATGAAACATTTTGATTATGTCTTTTAGAGCCCAAGTGTTGGAAACTCTGGAGTGCTATAAGCAGGTATCTGATTTGTCCCATTGCAGACATGCAAAGCTAGTTCCAGCATTCAGATTGCTCTGATTAGCTACAGCAGATATTTATTGAATGGCCTTTACTGAAGTCTCGTCTTTAAATTTCACAGAAAAGCAGCAGGAACCTTGCACCTGGCACATCTGAGTTGTTTTCCTCTTGTTTATCAGGCAGTAAGGCAAATAGAGAGCCTATCTGACTTTTTCCCCTGTCCTTTCCCTGTCCTTTTTTTTTTTTTTTTTGAGTAGAACAGGTAATTCTGGGTCAATTTAATATACTTGCTCTGTTACAGGACAGAGAGGGAAAAGCAGAATTGAAATTGGAATTAAGCAGAACCCCTCTCACCTCACTAAAGAAAAATGAGTTCTTAAAAATCCCCTGGACAGTCAGTCCTCGTTAACTTCCATCACAGAGGTTTGTGATTTGCTTAAATGAGTTATTCAGATAAATCAAGGTATTGATCTCTCTTGATTATAAAAAAAGTGTCTTCCAGGAAGAATGAGAACTTGTTTGGGAATGAGAGGTGGATGTTTCTTCTTATAAACTTTTGTATGGCTGGGAAATATCTGGCCTTCCCCTGCTGTTGTTGAATTGTGTGACCATAAATGTGGATTAATTTTCTGAGGACTGGTTTAATGATAATTTAGATTTGCTAGTTATTTTCATATCATACTTTATATTTTATGTGATTTAACTTGATCACTTAAAACTTACCACCTTTAAGGTAAATCTTGATTCTTGACAGCACCGTGAAAACTTGGATTTACCATTATTTTTACCAATCAACAAGTCCAATTAATTTACTAGAACCTGCCTATGGTTATAATCAACAATTTAAAGAGCAGTTTATACATTAAACTCGCATACCAGATATCCAGACATATCCTAACCACACTGTTCAACACAAACATGTGGCATATATAGGCGTGTGTTGGGCATCTGCAGATATTCTATACTAAAATTAAATTATCAAAGTTCTAATTAATGTATATGGTATTTCCAATAGTCTGTGCCTCAGGCACTGCTATCAATAAGAACATTTTCTGGTTTTGACAGTAAAAATCCCAGTTCAAAGCATCAAAAATGAGGAAAAAAAGACCAACCTAGAATATTCTGTGAATTTGTGAATATGTGATTTGTAAATCTTTTCTCAGGTTGTCCCTCTTCAAATTTCAGGGAAGAAATACATATGTAGACTTTCTCAATAAACTCTTGTAATGTCATTCTACACTCAACAAGAGAAGTTTTTTACTGCTAATATTAAAGAGGAAAAGGGAACTGTAACCTTGGAGAGAAGTCCAATGAGTCCTGGGAACCTCAGAGGAGACAAACTGCTCCCTTGCTGGATTCAGCAGAGCTGTGTGGACTCTGCAGCTCCTTCCAAGATTTCCCTCAGTAGCCTCCTGTTCCATCCCTGGTGCATGGAACATCTGGAAAGACAACTCTTTCTTATTCCCCATGGACACAACACTTGGTTATTCCCTGTGTTCACATCCCACCAGGCTCTCAAGTAACACAAATCCTGTCAAAGCCATCCCACACCCTTATGTTTCAGTTTGTCCTGCAGTCCAGATTCCCAAGTTGCATTTATTTTCCATCTTGAGCCCACAGTGTCCTAAGTAGGCAAGTTGGGAGGAAAAGTTCTTCATGGTCTTGCACTCAGGTTCTGTCTTTACATGTCCTGTAGATGTAACAGCCTTGTCAAAATTTCTCCTACTCCATCAGTCCCAAGATTTGTTTTCACCAGACCCCTTGTGAAGGAGTTCTGCACCCAGTAACAGAAATCCATGGCGAAGGACTGAAGTTGGCTTTAGATGGAACCATGGAGTGAGTTTCTGTCTGAGAAGACCAATGGAAAAACTCTCTGGAAAATGAAACATTACCTTGGGAAGCTAGACTGAGACTGAGGCTTCTATCAACAGAACACTGCTCAGTTCAGAAACAGAAGGTGAAGGAAGATTTACCCTTAGAGAAAGGACTGAACCAGCTAGGGCTCTGAGATGCACTTTTGATTTTTAAGATGATTTTCACAAGATGCTTATATGGCTGATGACCATGGAATGCTTCAGCGTTCACAGACTCCTGCCAGCAGGGCAGACCTGAGTGTCCAACAGAAGTCCTGAGGCCACCTCATCAAGGGATTCTCAACACACCTCTAGCTCTTCCAAACAAAGACCTGGTGGCATCATCCAAGACATAATCCTCCCAGACCTCTCCAGGCACAGCCAGGCCTCTTCCAAAGCCCAAGAGATGGCTTTGGTGAGTACATTCCAGTGAAGGGAACAAGAAGAGGGGGCATGAGAATGAGGGGCACATGGATCTTGCCAAAGGACCAGAAGTATGGGGCACCCTGGGTATGACAAGTGCAGCAGCAGCATGTTCCCTTTTGTCTTAAAACTTTCCAGGATCATTTCAGGAACTGATGCCCCCACCCAATTTTCTTGTGACCATTAACTACTTAAAACCTCAGTAGTCCCTGTTTGCATATTGATGTGGTGTATTATCTTCTGTCCTCCTAATCATGCAAATCAATTGCATGGTTGCTTTCGTTTTTTTCTTTTTCTCACAGATATATAGAAAGGAGAGACATTGATCCAGGACACTTTCATCATGCAAATTCCAAACAAATTCAACTTGCTCAAATGGACCAAAAGCAGAAGATATAGCAGAGAAACTTCAAGACAACTAGAGGACTGAAGTGACAGCCTGCATCCAAAAGAACTATAGAAATCAACCTAATAAAATAACCTGACAGCAGCCTGGATCTATCAGAAGTTCTTGGCTTATGAATGGAGGACAAAAAAGCCAGAATGAAACTTTTACAGATACTACCAGCAGCCATTGTGGTAGGAGACAAACCTCCATGATCCTGCAGGAATTTTGTCCAGTGAAAGTATTTTCAGGATTTTGGAGTGGGCCTCCAATCATTACAAAAGATGAGGATAATCCTTCTCTTCCCATGACTGTGATGTGTGGGGAAAACATGTATTTCTCTGCAACAGGCCACGTGACTGCTGCTTTTTTCCTTCAATAATGTAACACCTCTGCAACTATAATCATTCCTTGTTCTTAATGTTCTCATATTAGGTCAATTCACCAACATTTACTGTTTATGAAAAAAAAAAAGTGTTTCAGTGTTGAAAGTGTGTGCAGTTCCTTAACTCTTTATGTTTTTCTGGGCTCTTCTGAATTTTCATACCATTTGAATAATTTTGCTAACTATAAAACAGATTAGAAGCTGACCTACTCCAGTGGACAAGAGAAATTACTGTTGTTAGCAATCTGTTCTAGAAATATACATATATATACCTACATATTTTTACATCTCTATATATTTTTCTTTTTAAATTTTATGTTATGAGATTAACATTTAATCTCTGCAAAACCTGAGCAATGAAAGCAGAAAGGGGTTTCAGACTTTCAGAGGTTTATCTTCTTTAAGCAGTCCTCAGTCTTTCACAAATAAAATTCCATCATTTTTCTCTTTTTTTCTTCTCCATCCCTTCACTTTTTTCCCAAAAAATTACTGACTTCCCCATGGGGTTCCCCTGGCTCCCTTTACTGCCTGCTCAAAGTTTCCCTCCACTCTGTCAGCTCTGACTGTGCTGGTCAATTCATCCATGCTTTGCATCAATCATAGTTAACCTGGAATAAAGCAAATTCAGCTCCTTCAGACTTGAAGGCTACAATTTTTCAGATTTTATGTAATGTAGGTTAGGTAGCACTATGCCACCTTACAGTTTTTAACTTGTACCAGTGCTAGCACATGCTGGAGCTCCATGGAATACAAGAGAATGAGAAATTCCCACAGCACTTCTTAATTTCTTTCTTGAAAAGTGGATATAGTAGTATAGACTGAGACCTCATTGCTTGCTGCCATGAAAAGTCAGTCTTGCAAAACTTGTCATCTGCTTTCCCTGTTTACAAAATTTCTTCTCCTCCAGCCACCTTTTCCAGCTGCCAAGCTAAGAGCTTAAATATTGTATTCATTTTTAAATGTAAATTATTTATTCTTGGACAATAGTCAAGTAGGATGTTGCAAGAAGATACCACTTTTTTAAAATAGGCTGAACCATCCAACAGCAGAAATCAAAATTAAATCATAAGTATCACTGTCAAACTGTTTGTACTGTTTATTCTTCCCTTTGTCTTTGATGACCCTTTAGAGGAAAAGTTCTTCATAAAAAGTTCTTCATAAAATATCCAATTATTTCTTAAATAGTGTTCTGGAGTGTATTTCATGATCTGTTGTGGTTAGTGCCTTAATTAAACTTTTGCAGGGTATCTGCATGAAAATATAGCCAGTGAGACAGACATACTTGTTCTATGGGAGGTGACTGACAGCAGGGAACAGATTGACTTGGCATGTTAGTGAGACTCATTAATCTTCTTCAAGTACATACTGGGAAAACACGGAGTTCTCTCAACAAGCTGTTACCCAAACGGAGTTTCTGGTTGAACAGTAGGGGAACTAAAGGCACGAGGGGAAGTTGTAAGCAAAGAGTGAGATGCTCATACATGATGAAGCATTGTAGTCACTGTGTGTGCTTTAATATTTAGAACAGTGTAATGGATGCTTGTCAGAAGTCAATCAATTATCATTTAGGTTGGAAGTATTGTGCTCTGAGTACAAAGCTGGATCTTAGACATTGAAATCTCGCTATGAGTCTTGAACTAGAGATTATTTTATTAATTTTGTACTGGACAAACATGCTGCTTCTTAAACAGAAAAACATATACAATGTGCTCTCATGTCTATATAATGTGACAAAAGTTGGGGAACATAAGTTTCTTAGATTAAGTAGAACAGAAGGGTTGCTTCCCTTCTGTTTTACGTGGACATCCTGTTGGAGAATCAAGTTAATTAGAGTGGAAGAAATTACAGTTTCACTTAGTATTTCTGATCAGCTTCTCAGTAGAGACTTTTAACATCACTCATATATGATATGTATTAGACAAGTTTTCATTTTTTCATATACTGAACACTTAGCAGGAAGGATTGATTTTTTTTTCCTGCTCCCTAAATTACTTGATAGCTAATATTTTAACCACAGACTACATGTGGTAATTCTCTAAAATCTACTTTTATGATTTTATTCATGTAACTATGAGTATATGATCTGAAAGAAACTCTTTTTAACACAGAATTCAGAAGGTGATTCCAACTGAGGTGTGCTGAGGTGAGACACATAATGAGGTATTTTAAGGGAGATATATACACGTACACCATTATATTTGTGACATGGCCCTGAAATCTATCTCTAACGCAGATACAACCAATGCAAAGAACCTAATTTTGCAAAGGGCTATGAATGTGCTTTTTATTCCCTCAGTACATGACAGAATTCCCTCAAAATAGAAAAAGACCCCAGACAGCAGTGGCCATAAGGAGGAAATGAGGTCTAAGTTCTTTCCAAAAGTCTCCTTTCCACATAGTAAATTAAATTTACCTCATAAGCCAAAAAGCTAAGATGATCTGAAGAGGTGATTACAAGTAGACTGTGAACACAACTTTTGTTTTTTAAAGTTTCTTTTCTCAGTGCATCTCCCTGAAGGTACCAAAGGAACTGAGCTTACAGAATTGATCACTACCTCAAACATACAACTTAGTTCTCTTTTTCCATTTGTAAACTGAAGAACATTTTTTGTTGATGCTGTAGATTGTACAGGCAAATTAGATGCTGTCAAAAACCCCAAGAAACATTCAAAGCAGCATTAGGATCTGCTTTACACAAAATATATTGCAAAAAAAGGAAGTTTCCTCTGTTTTCTTACAGGACAGATTTTCATGTACATTCATCGTGTTTGCAGAGATTTCTCTTCCAATGTGGTGTCAATGGAATGGTTAAACACTATAAATTTTAGCAGGCCCACAGACACAGAGAGGGAAATAACACAGACTGCAACACACTAAAGCATGGAAGATGTACATTGGAGCAAAATTGGACATAGTTAATGGAGTTTTCCTGGTAGCAGAACTGCTGTAATATGAATTTTTATTCAAATTTGGTTTAGCGGGCATGCTTGAGGTGTCATGCTCAGCTCTGAAATGTAAAGCTGACAGCAAGATACAATGCACAACAACACTGTACATTTCCAAGGGAGAGCTCTGCTTGGTCCTTCTTCATTATAGTTATCTGTAGCTCCTTACATTTCCAAATTTAGGCTCATCAATACATGTCCCTTCAAGAGGAGCAGCATGCATATGAATTTCAGAAAGAAGGAGAAAAACAAAGGCAATTTCAGTAATGTTCATCAGTGCCTCCTTTTGGGATGTTCTGTGGGTTATAATATTCTGCACTTTCATAGACCAAAACTGTTCTTCCACCATCTGGAATCATCAGGCTTTGTGTACTCATTACTTTTAAAAATTGGGTCCATGATTTCAGCTTAGCATGCAAACAGCAAAACTCAGATATCTGCAGAGTGTTCTTCAGGCTTTCTTGCCACTGAGTAAGGGGTGACAGGAAAGAAGTTCATAAATAAGTTTGTTTAGAATTTTTTTGACAATGTTTGGCAAAATATGATCCTAAACCTTCACAGAGATGTGTAAATTAAGTTTTCATTAAGTAAGTTTTAGGAGGAGTGAAAAAAAGCAATCAGCAAGGACCAAAAATTCAGTTTACAGACAAAGGAAGAGCAAAGTTCTGGTCAAAGCTGTTCACAAGCATCTTTATGGACACTTTTAATTTATGACACCTTAGTAGATAAATGATTCTTGGTTTGCTGTCATCACATCTGTGTTAAAGGGCTAGAAGGATTGTTGAGTCTGGGAAAGAGACCCAACTGTGAAGGGAACCTGCAAGAAAGGTGGAGGAAGACTATTCACAAGTGCATGGGGTGACAGGACAAGGGGAAATGGATTCAAACTAAAAGAGAGTAGGTTTAGCTTGGATATTATGGAAAAAATTCTTTCCTCTGAGGGTGGTGAGGCCCTGGCACAGGTTTCCCAGAGAAGCTGTGGCTGCTCCATCCCTGGAAGAGTCCAAGGCCTGGTTAGATGGGGCTTGGGGCAACCTGGGATAGTGGAAGGTGTCCCTGTCTATGACAGGGGGAACTAGATCATGCTTAAAATCCTTTCCAATCCAGACTATTCCATGATTATCAAGTGAAAAGTCAAGTTTGATCTCCATTTGGACTGATCTTAAAGGTTTTGGGTTTTTTTCTGCACCTCACACCAGTGCCTAATCCTTTATGCTACACTACATCAAAATCATAGAGGCTGTTAAGAATTTGGCTTTTGCTATTGGGTCAGCTTTACCACAGTTGGACAGTAAAACCCTATTATCTGTATTTTCTCTGTCCTGAGCTCCTGTCCAGCCATAAATCCAGTGTTCATCTGGCTGGGCTTTGCCCTGCACCTCTCACTTCTTTCTATGCTGCATGTTGCATCCTCCCCTTCCTGCTTTCCCCTTTAACCCACATGCTCCCTTAAATCAGATTTCTCCCTTTGGCAGGTCAGTGTTAGGATCTAGACCTCTCCACCAAGAAGCAGAGAGCTTTAAATACCTTGTTGGACATTGTTCCAACATCTCCAAATCCCTGATGACACCAGACAAGGCTCTTTTGAAGTAAAATATCCAGAGTTAGGCATTGATGTATGTCCACAGATCTGAGACTTAGAATCCTGGAAACTTTAGAACCCTGAGACCCCACCATATGCACCCAAATAACAAAGGATGGTGATGGTGTTGAGACAAACAGGTTCAGTCAAGTCTGCTGAAGCCTAAACTGGAAATGAAAACAATTCTGGAAATTTCTGTATTTCATCACCCAGCAACATCTGAGGAACCAAAACTGGTCTGTACTTCTGAAATCAGAAGCTTTATTTGAAAATGTTTAAGGAAGACTTTGTCTTGTACCTCAGTTCAACTTTTGCCACATGCTTTTTCTTGAGAATTTTCTGTCCAAGATTTCAGACCATTCTTTGTCCTCACTCTTCCTTCACCTGCCTGATCTTCTGTACACTCAGTGAAGCACAGATGGGAGCACTCAAAACAAGCCAAATGTCTGTCAGCCCCTTCACCCACATATGCACTGAATGAAGGCGAATAAAAGAACAAACAATAGCTCTAATGGGGTGCCACAATAAAAGCCTTATAAACCTAGGGGTGATGGCCATCACAGAAAGAAGCTTTTAAATGATGACTAAAAGCATTTCAGAACCTGAGATAAATGTGGATATGCCAGCAAAAGAGATGCACTATTTAGGCATCACTCTGAGAAAGGTAACTGTAAAGCTTTAGGCACAAGTATTGTAGCTCAAACCCTCCAGGACAGGGTTTGAACTCAAACCAATCAGTGAGAGAAGCATTAAAACCAATTAAAAATAATATTCTTATGTAGGGCACCTGGTGCAGTTAATTGAGCCAAAATAGCTTCAGCAGCACCAAAAGTGCTTGTGCAAAAGCAGTTATCTGAGAAACTGCTGCTGAGTTCTCACACCACTTTCACAGACAGGCAGTAGAGGCTGTTATGCTCATGCAAAAAGTGCACAGTAATGGTTTAGTTATTACCAAATAATTCCTGTATTGCTAATTACACAGAGCATTTTGAATAAATTATTCATATGCGGTTTAACCTTTTTAAAACAAATGTTTTTAATCTGTTCTTAATCTGTTGTAGGCGGCCCCTGTTTTGTTCAAGTGCATGCTCCCAGAGTAAATAGTACTGATGCTGGTAACTAACATGGGCTATTTGGGGGAAGAGATACTTCAAATATCCATTTCTTCCCTATGTGTGGGAGCCTGGCTATGCTGAATTGTAACAGACTATGCAGTAAGTAGATTCAGCAATAAAACTGACTGTAAATTAATCTAATGTTGTCTTTGTCAAAATGATGGATCATGTACGGTCAAAGATCTGACACCTTAGAAGTTAGGAGGGACTGTATCTCCTCCTTACTTGCTCTATTTTTCAAAATTCAAATGGCAATTCACCTAGAAAATCTCAAAATTGTTGGCTGCTAGACTTGGCAAGTCTGTTTTCACTTGACATTTGAATTGCAGCTGAGGTATTATGAAAAGCTGCCTAACTGTCTAGGTGCTGAGCACCTTTGCAATGCAGTGTAAATTATTTTAGTACCAATGATTTATATGTGTTTTCCCTCGACTTCTGAGTTTTGCAAAGATTAGACTTTCAGTTATTATTTATTTTCACATCTCTGCAAATATAAAAAGTGAATTATTCATCTCTGTGTCACAGCCTCATATGGTTGGGAGGGATCTCAGAGGCTATCTCCTGCCCTAAGAGGCATCAACAGCAGATGTATTAGTCCTGACAGATGCTTGTTTAAGGTCTTCTCATAGATTTCCAGAGATGGAATCATCACTGTGTCCCAGACAGTCTGCTCAATGTTTCCCTACCCACAGCTCAAAAGAGGGTTTGTTTAGGGTTTTTATCCCCTAATTTCTTTGATTGAAACTCATTTCTAATCCTGTCCAGCACTGGCCTGAAGAATAGAATCCTCACCTTCACACTGGAGCAGTTATTTTGGTACCTGAAGACCACTACTGCTCCCACAAAAGGTTATTAATTTCCTTCATTTGTTTGTCATAAGCCATATTTCCTTATTCTTCTGAAGGTCCTATAGCGTGGCTCAGCCCTATGAGCAAAATGTGGTATTTCATCTTCAGTGGAATTTCATTCCAGCCTCTATGATGTGGCCGTCTACAGTAAAGTCACCATAGGCTCCTTTAATACCCACCAGAGAGCTCATCACCTCAAAATCAGCAGCACTCCAGGCACAAATGGTTCCAGAGCCCAGTCCAACCTGGCCTTGAACAATTCCAGGGATGGGGCACCCACAGCTTCTCTGGGAAAGCTGTGCCTCATCACCCAGTGCAGCACTGGCCCATTTTGAGAGACAGTAAATCAGTAAATTATTTTCCATGGAAAAGCTACACAATCAGTTGTTCTTCATACTAAACATACAGGTAAAGGTGTCAAATATTCCTGAGCTGTTGTATATTCCACATTTTATGTCAGTCTAAATTAATTTGGGGGTCTAAATAAATGTACTTCTGGTCCATCTGCCTTTGAATGCATATAAATGTAACTCTTATCTTCCCTGAACTCTGAACACATTTATTCTTCAAAACTCCAGGCCTTACTCCAGTGGCTTTGCTTCACAGTTTGGTGCCATAAAACACTTCTACAAAAAAGTGGTGGTTTGCAGAAAATCCATGGGGATCAGGACACCTAAGGACCCAGCCAAGACCATTCACTGATTTCGGTCTTAGACAAATCTCTTTCTTTGTTTCCCTTTTTATCCCTATCCTTTCAGATCTCTGGGACAAAGAATATTTCTTTCTTTGTTTTTCAGTCTCTGCTGGGACTTGTGAGTGCTATTGGAAACCAATTAGTAACAATAATATATTAAGCTTATAATAGACCTGACATTCACAGAAAGAAAAGCTACTCATTTTTATTTCTGAGTATGTTAGATACAAGACCAAATATATCCTATACCAAGAATGGTTTTGTATCAGAGGGGGAATTTCTGCCCCATTGAAGAAAAAGTGAGTTTTGCAGGCACAGTTTTAAATGCAATCTATTATTAAACCCAAAAAGAGCAAGATGTGACAGCAGGGTGCAATGTACCAGGTTTTTTATCAGATAACTGTAGAATTAGACACAGAGGGGACACTTCTTAGGTTTCAGAGGATTTTCTTATGGATTGTTCCTCTGGCTGGTTTTCCAATACAGTACCCATTTCTGACAAGTTTAGAGTTCGCATTGTATCATTTCTTGTGCCTACCTATGCTGCATCCAGCAGCTCAGAAGCATTTTCTGATATTCTGTTTACAGTTTTCTTTATTCATAGAAATGTCCCTTTAGAGCTTCATTTTAAAGGCTTATCTATTTCATAGAAACTAATGCACTTTTCATTTTCTAGTATTTGGTATTAAACGCAGATAGCAATCTTTGACTTTCTTTTGTGGAAAAGGTTATTATTTTTCTTTTTATCACATGGATGTCTGTAAGTAACATGTAAAATTATCTCTGCTCTTCTCTTGTAGAATTGCAGACACATAGTGCTTGACTGCAAAGCTCTGTAATTTTCATGTTGTTTTTTTTTTTAATACCCTGCATTTAAAGTTTCACATCTGCAGATCTGAAGAGGAGGATGTAAAATAAAAAGCACACAATTTTCTCAGGAAAACAAAAGAGGAGTGGGTGGCTTCGGATAAAATGATTGCCTTGTACCTCTGACACTGATTATTTTGTTTGGTGGTGCACAAGGCTCTGGAGGAAAGAGTCCATTTGGGAGAGACATCTGCACTCCACATCTGCCCAGCACAATGGGATGCAGGTTAGTCTCTGGCTGAAGGAAGAATTCAGATAGATTCAGGCAGAAATGAATGTTCAGTGTTAAGCAAAAAATGCTGCATTCTGGAATGGATGTTAAACGATGTGTCAGGCAGCTCTAAAGCAGACCCTCTAAAATGAAAAGATAGCATTGCCTCCATGTCCTACTTGCTTATTTGCACTGAAGCATCAGTGACAAAATATAGATTGTTTCTCTGATTCTATCCAAAGCAAGGCTTTGATTATCCTCAGCTGCCAGGCAGACTAAGCCCCAGGTATTACCACAAGACAGACTTTAACTCAAGACATAGTTTACATCGAATTTGTGGTCAAAACACTTATAGCTATCCTGGGCATATGTAGAATCATAAATAGAACTCAAGATATTTTTCAAGCACGAGGGATTTTTTTTTTTCTTGTTTCTTGTATTACTTGTTTCAACCCAAACTTTGAAAGGCACCTTTTTCTACACAAATTACAAGGATTTCTCAGAGAAGAGGAGGGTATTCGTGTGTGGAAATGAGGAATTATGAGATTTCACTATAGTAAGCCTAAAGGGAATATTTTTTTTTCTTACAGGTCAGTGAAAACAAGGTTAGTCGAACTTCTCATTGAATAATCAAAAACCAATATACTATACATCCATGTAAAACTTGTCTGATTCAATATTTGCTTTAATTAGGCTTGCTGCTGCAGCAGCTACTGATCCCTTTAGAGAGCCAGCATTTCAGGTTAGGATTCCACTGAAAGACTTGCCATGCCAATTTTAAAACAATCCCTCCCCCGCATTCCTCACATTTCCTTGTTAAATAAAATAAAATAAAAAAGGCAAATTTTAAGCATTAAAATCATACTTTCATCATTAAATACTAATGAAAAATGTTTCAAAGCATGGTATTCCATATTTTACAGAAGGCTAATCTGAGGGACAGAGAGGTTAAACAATTTAATCTGGGTAATGTGACATTGTAAAGGGAGGGTCAGGACTGGAACATAAGAGGTTTGCTTTATTTCTATCCTGGGAATACACATAATTATCATCTTATACTTAACAATAATGTGAGAACAATCTGCTGCTCCTATTATTTTTTTAATATGATTCCAAATGGGTTGTGTTAAGGACAATTCAGACAAAAGTCAAGGCTTCCAATTTGTGGGAAAATCCATCTGCTTTTGGAAAAAAAAGACTGAATCTGCCCAAAAATGTTTTATGCCAGAATTTTCTGCAGAGTAGAAGCTCTCAAGAGGCATAGAAATTGGCAGCCTGGCTACATGTATTTCTACAAGGATATGGGATTTACAGGACTGCAGCAGAGATTTCATAAATTCCCTGGTTTTAGGGCAAATCACCCAGGAAGACTCGCCCAGGAGTGAGGGCTTCATATCTCCATGGTGTCTGGCTTTAAGTGCTATCCTGCCTCACAGCTAAACCAGCACCAGAGGTGTCTCACAGGGGGCTGCATCTGGACTGACACATCTAACTTCCTTTTTTCAACTTTGTCCAAAATATTTCCAATCACAACTAGCATGAAGTGTAGTAAAAATCCTCTTCCTCCTCTCGGGTTTAAGATTGAACTGAATAAGCATTGAAAACATCTATTAAACAACCTTACCAAGGTTCTTGTTCCCTCAGAGCCTAATAAAATAGCCTTCAGGTGTTGGAGCTTTAAATGAGACAATAAACTTCATCACACTGGGGGTTTTTTTAGGCTCTTTTTGGATCATTGATACGCTGAGGCTTTTAACATTCCTAGTTTCAACTCTGAGCAGCAAAGGGTAAAACCAATGGATGCAGGTTTCTAATGCTCACAAATCATTCCCCAGAAATTAAATATACAGCTAGGTAATTTATGTGTTTCTTTTTGGGTAAAGAGTCTGCTCTGGAATTAAAATCTTTACTCCTCTAGATAGCAGGTGTTTACAGGTCTGACATTGAAAAGTATCTTTTGGGTACATTGTTCTTTGCATTCCACTTCCTAAGCCCTCCCTGTCAGAAACATTGAAGGAATGGACTTTCTCATAGTGGTCTTTGCTAAAGAATATGCCACATTGTTTACCAATTATTTGCCACTATTGATGCACATCAGAATCCAGGCAAAGCAACAGAACTAGAAAAAATATGTGAAAGATATGAAAAAGAGAAAGTAAAAGAAAACCTGAATAAAAGCCAAAAGTGCAGAAAACACTGAATTAAAACAACTAAAGAAAAAAGGTGAGATAAGTCAATGGAAACAAACAGAGAGAACAGCTCAAAACGAGAAAAGAAATAATGATGCTGCTTCTTTGAGTGCATTAAAGGAATGGTAAACTTAAAGTGTAAAAGTTCAGGAAAAAAAATATTGAAAGCAGAAAAAGACACATAAAGTGATGAAGAAAAATAAAACCAAGAAACGCTATAATAATTCCAAGTATCTTATTTACAGGGAAGTGCTTGTAAATATGCCTTCCATATGCTTATAAATATTAATGTTACATATTAAACATACAATAAAAAGGCAAGCAAAGGAAAGAATCCAGCTTTAATGTGATTGTGATTTTCTAAGCTGTGACACTCTTTAGCATTGACATAATACACCAGAAATTTAACTGAGCATGAAACTTAAGTATATGCTGAAATTTAAGCATTTCAAGGATCCCATTCACTGCTGCAGCTGATTAAAGCAAGTAGATGCTTAAATGTGTCGCTGGATTAGGATTTCTGAGGACAGGTTAACTTGCAATGCCTACAAAAGAAGATAATATTTTAAACATTGATTTCTCTTATTCAAAGTCTTTTTATGACAGCATAGGTTTCTATGCAAATATCTGGGATCTCTTTTCTCAGTTGAATCTCAGCACCACACACTGAAAATTAATGAGGATGGGAGTTTGAATTGAAGGGATGGGGCTTGGAAAATGTGGAGCAAAAATGCACATGCACAGGATTATTATCTGAGTACATCCACAAATTCATCATAAAAAACAAGTTGATAGCAAATGCCAGATTTCCTAGTCTGTGTTCTTGTTTGCTAGCAGATATCTTCTTAAACCCTGCTTATATCATGACTTCTTTGACACAGAATTCAGATAGGGGTTGATCAGCAGCATTAGTGCCAAATTGCATAATTAATCTGAGATGGCCTGAGTAATTCAGCTAAATGAGGCATGATCTGAATATGACAAGGTAGAAGGCATGCAGAGAAAGGAGCAGAGCTTGAAAGGAGAGGGTCTCAGCTCAAAACAAGGCACAAAGATTCGGGTTCACTATTTCCCTGCACTTTTTGCATTTATTTGCATCTCTGTACAAAGTGGATGTTACACGCCACAAAGGAACAAGTAAATGAAAATGCATCTCCGCGGTGCTGTTCAATGGGAAAGTAGGACAGGGCTGTAATTTAACACATGGGACAAGGCTATGCTGAAAAGCACCAAAAAACCCTGCACTTTAGCAGTATTATCTCTGCTCTCTCAGACCTCTTCACTGTAACTTCAAGCCTGACTCTCACAATTTGTATAAAGATGACAGTCAATTGAATTTTCCTTTCAACAGCCCTAATAGCTCATTATCTTTTTTTTTTCTGTCTGATTCATTTGTGTCTTTCCATGGTACATTTTCTCCAGCTGAAAAACCTGTATAAGATTTTCTTATCCCATCAGAGGCACCTCCAGCCCATGTCTCACCAGAATAATTCAATATTTCAGCTCTACCAGTGCTGCTTTTGCACCATATCTCAGATTTCTGAAGTGAGCTGAGTTTAAAAAAATAAAATAATTTTTTTTTAAATTACACAAAACAGTTCTGCAGTTGTGTAAAGAGAAATGTGACACATGGGAATGAATAAGAAGCTTGGAGCACAGCATTTCATTTAACTGGTAAAAAAAAAGAAAAATGTCTTCAAGATCTTGTGAAACCTAGCTAAGGAGGGTGAAGTATCAGCCAAATAGCAAAAGAAAAAGCAGTGTTGAGTGACAACTAACTTCACCCAGTTATCGGCAGAGTTTAGTCAGCTGTCTAAAATCTGTAAAAAAATCAGTGAAAGAATCTGAATGGTCCAATAAATCACAGTGCCCTAATAAAATATCATCATTTATCCTTCTTCTGCTGCAATGTTCAGAAGGATGAATAATTCCTCAGGTTTTTCTGTAACAGGAGCAGGCATGTGCTCAGGCAGCAACATTATATACCTTTGATGATGCTGGGACATCTTTCAGGCAATTGCCTGCCTTTATACCACTGCTATTAGGATCACAGTTTAGTTCAGAGCAATTCAAATGTATCCTTATCTCTTTCTTACATCTCTCCAATAAATCTTATCTGCTGGCTTTGTAGAGGAGGGGGTGGTAGAGCAGATTGTTGTAAAAGGTGTTTGCTTTACGAACCAAGGTAAAATTTACAAGATATATTTCCATCCAGCTGCTGGAAACGTGCCTTTTTTCATATGCAATTCAGTCAGTCCTTTTTACAATTTCTTTTTATTTTATTATTTTATGAAGAGAACTCTTGCAGTCCATTATAGGCTGCTACCAGAATCAATTAAACATGGCACAGTAAAACTGCAGAACAAAGGACAGAAGCTTTGCAGGATACAGTATGTTCAGTTAATTAGGTCATTACGAATTAGTGGCAATTAAGATTGAAATCTTTTTCATTGATTTGTGCTAGTTTATCTGTGATAGAGCCAGCAGATGAATTGCATAAAATGACAAAAAGAAGGAGGAGTGAAACAACAGGTTCAGAACCTATACTGGATATTTCTCAAGCCCAAGAACTGAAGCAGAGGCTGGGAATGGCTGGGGCAGGGAATATGACTAGCTTTTAATTACAGATATTTGGTGTGTAGGACAGGAGCAACCCTGGTCAGATACTGTGTGGTTCTGCTGGAACTTTACTCTGGAAATCATGAGGCTCATAAGCTCCTCCTGCAAATACACAGAGGGAGCATCAAGATTTTAAAGTGTACTTTCCTATGTGGTATTTAAATGCCTCCAAGACAGCTGTGATGGAACCAGCTCATCTGCAATTTGAATCTAGGAATTTTTGCTTTCAAAGTGAAAATGAGATGCCTCAATTACTGAGCTGGAAAGAAGGAGACAACAAAACCTAAGTTAGAAAAGTTTGTTATAGTGTACAAGTGCATCTTGTTTCCTACCCGAAACACACTGTTTCTGAGCCTGATTTACTCTGACCATCTCACAGACCTCCCAGTTACATAATTCCTGAAAATAATTTTTCCACCATATATTTTCCTTGTGGTGGGCTGCATTTTATTCAACTGTCCCAGTCAAACCTCCTGAGCTGGTTCCAGAAAGCAAGATCACGATGTTGCACTTGACAAAAATAGGTCAATAAAGGCAGTCCCCAAAACAATTTTTGTACAATGGATAAACATAATAAAATGCCATTATGGCATATTAGGTTTTTTGTGTACTGTGAAATGCTTTGAATACAAAGGGAGTTGCTACATTTCCAAATCCTGGAAAGTCCCCCGATTTACTGTCTGAAAAGACATAGATGCAGAGGAAGGAAAAAAAATTAAAATATATTTAAAGTATATTTTAGTCATTTGTACCACTTTTATGAATGCATCAGGAGCCAGACTACTCGATAAATTGATACTTGGACCTCAAGAGCTATAAGTCAGTCAGAAGTTGTTACTATCTATTGGCCATTTTGGAAAGTAAGTTAAATAGTCCACATCCCTGTGGGCAGAACAACATCCCAGGAACCAAGGTATACACTCTGCTGTTATTCCTGCTACCACTCTCAATGCTCAATGATGGAAATGACCTTAATTTTCTCCCGCTGAGGCCATGTCTTTCTATGCAGGCTGAGCTGCTTTGACAAGCCAGAGTGGGTAACTGTGCACTTGGTGAGACACACATGGCTTGCAGAGCACAGCAAGGATTTGGCACACTAAGAGCCAGCAGCTCGCCTGTTTCTACCATCAGTAATGTCAGACAAAGCAACGGAATCCCATTTTCTGGATGTACAGTGCATTTACATGCAGCTGGACATTTGTGAAAGAGATTCCTTGTAAATTCAATATGAATTACGGACCTATAGAATCATAGAATGGTTTGGGTTGGAAGAGACTTTAAAGGCCATGGAATCCCAACCCCACTGACATGGGCAGGGACACCTTCCACTATCCAGGCTGCTCAAAGCCCAAACCACCCTGTCCTTGAACACTTCCAGGGATGGGGCATCCACAGCTTCTCTGGGTAATCTGTTCCACAACCTCAACACCCTCACAGTAAAATATTTCTTCCTGATATCTAACCTAAACCTGCTCTCTTTCTGTTTAAACCCATTCTCCCTTGTCCTATCCCCACATGCCCTCACAAAAAGTCTCCTCCCAGTTTTCTTGCCCATGAAAGTAGGTTAATAAATCTTTTCAACAGGTTTCTTGCAAACCTGATGTTTCTCCCTCTCTGTTTTCTGACATGTTGGCTCCACCTCTCTGAAAGCAGTGGGTGTGGGCGTAACACAGGCACAGGGGTGGGACAGCACAGATAGCTCTGTTAGAGCTTGAATGCACAGAGCCTCCTGGAGCTGCTGAGTTATGTAAGTGCCTCTCTGCACACGTTTCTGGAGCACAGATGTAGTAAAAGCCTCACTCCCCCGTTAACATTTTAAGCGCAAAGATCAGAGCTGCCTCCCTGAAAAAGCAACATACAAGCACGGTGAGCTGCACTGAGCTGATTTATTACTGCTCCACTGTGCCTCTGTGGAGATGCTTCTTTTCACGTTAGCTTTTCATAACTCATAATAATTCTTGTATGCAGTTATACCTACTGCCCATGCCCCTCTGTGTTTTTAGACACATAGTCACACCCCTGTATATTCATGGATAGGTCAGCAAAGAGATATGTACAAGATCTAATGTATGGCACCCCAGCTGACAATAAATTCTTGTTCATTCAATAAGGAACACTTGCTTTTATATACTTACTTTATACACTTCTATATTTTTTAGAACATAACTGCAATTGCAGATATATTTTAGCATTAGTAAAGTGACATTTCGTAGATAGACTATAAAACTCAGAGTAACAGGTAGGACTTTGGACATTTTCAGCAGAGACTTTTCCATGCACTGCATGTTGCTGCCTGCTACCAGGCTTACAATCCCCACCAGGTACATGCCAGGCTCCTACCAGACCTGCCATAGCCGAATGGCTGTGACTGAACTCTTCCCCCTCCCAAAAAACCCACAATATTTAAAAGATGCAGATAAGCGTCACATTTCATTTGGAATTGAAGAGCTTCACAGCCCTGGGAAGGCAGGCAGAATTCAGCTCAGATCAAGACTCCTAAATGTAAAGATCTACAAATAAGACTAAGCTGAGCTGGGTGCTTCAGTTTCCACTGTAGTCATTGGAGATGTGGGATCCAACTTCAGTGCCCACAAACAGGGCACTTTTGTGGTGCTGTTTGGGAAGGATTTAGGCATCCAGCGTATCCTCCAGGCACTCTTTCAGAAAGCTCCAGGGATCATATATTTTGTGTTATATATTCCAGTCTCCTGGTGCAACTCAGATCCTCAAGGATGCATCAGGTGGCACTAGAAACCTATTTTAAGGAACCTAGTCTACTTTCAGGTGAGCTGAATTTGTGCTCAGATTCTTTTAACTCCATTGACTAAGGGACCACTAAATTGTAAAAAAAAGTTGTAGAATCAACTCAACAAGTTTAAAAAAATTATCAATGTATAGCTTTTTTTTTTTCCTTAGAAATTCACTTATGTTAAAGTGAGTTAAATACACTCTTCTTCAATCTACCAACCTGGACAACTCAAGCAGCTGAGAAATTGTCCCATTCATTTACATGGAATTTAGACAGAAGATCGCCCACAAATAACTGTATTTCTGGTCTGATTGAAAAGGAGAAATACAAGTTGTTCAGAAATCACCTCAGCAAAATAACTTTCCACAAAGAATGGCATTTAGACAGTCACCAAAGTACAGCATCCCAGAATATAAATTTTACCCACAACCCAACTCTAAACATTCCTGACCCTCCACAAATTCTTCCAGTGGCAGTCACTGAGAAACGCCCCCCCCAAAAATTAAAATG
>JBBMKD010000053.1:5160826-5203210 GCA_037834095.1 Argya squamiceps
ACAAGAACAATTGGAAAAAGGACACATAGAGGAAACCACTTCTCCGTGGAATTCCCCAGTGTTTGTCATTCAAAAATTGGACAAAACCAGATGGAGGCTTCTTCATGACCTCCGACAAATTAATAATGTAATTGAGGACATGGGTTCTCTTCAGCCTGGCATGCCCTCCCCATCAATGTTGCCCAGAGAATGGGAATTGGCAGTGATTGATATTAAAGATTGCTTGCCCGTATTTATCCCCATGTTTGTGGTGCTACAACTAAACACCAGAAGATTTGCATCACCTCCACAGATTTTCTGTTTTCTGATTGCATAAGTCAAATCACATACAGTGTGTGAAAGTGCAATACTGATCATTTTGTGTCATTTTCATGAAAAAATTACCAGCAGCCAATTATTTCCCTAAGTTTTGCTTTTAGAAATTTGTGGCAAAACAGTTACAGAAAAATAATGAGTTTCTTTAGTCTGTCCCAGTGCAATGGCTACAGATCTCTGGCTCCTCAATGAGAGCCCTGTGCCTTCAGCTGATAATTTGTTTAACAGGGCATACCCATGTCTTGTTTCACTTCTCTAGAGGTAGCTGATAATTCTGCAGCAGGAAAACAGCCAAACTTTTTAAAGTATTCTCTCTATAAGCCTCTGAAATCTTATTCTGAAGCATCTGAGGGTCATTTTAATTGCAGTCACTCACTCTGCAGCACAGCAGCCCTAGGAGTGCATGTGGTTTATTGGATCATTCCTTCAAACTCTGACTGGAGCTCCCCAAAAGTGCTTGTTGTCTGAAAAGTGACAGTAAAATGACATTGTAGGTTCCTATATATCTTTTCCCGATGGATTCCAGATCCAATTTTCTCAGTTCATGAGTGAAAAGAGGCTTATTTTCTCTTCCCCCTCTCACAAAAACAGCCTGCAATCTCAAAACCAAGCAGGATTCTTCTTACTTCTTGCCTCATTACCAGTAATAAAGATCCTGCAAGCAGAGTTTTACCTTTCTAATGATGAAAATGCATTCTAATTTGGTCTTCACTTTTGATTTTATTCCTCTAATCATATCAAGACTTTTTCCTGTCAACAGGATAAACATAGCAAGGGCCAATATCTGAACAGGAAGAGGTCACTGTTATGAAGCCATGTGTCAAAGTATAACAGCATTTCATAGAGACTTGTTAATGTGTCAAGAGAAAATTGATATGTGGAAGATATTAAAGTTTGGATTTGAATTTCTTGGCTTGAAATATCAGCTTGAAATAGCATCAGAACTGGACTCTAATGCCAGCAGAGAGTCACACTGCTTTGTGAGAATACAAGGAAAGAAAAATCTAGAAGGAAAAAAAAAAAAAAGAACACAAGTGACTACAATATTTGGCTTTAGACCCTTGACAGCCTCATTTTTATTGAACCAGTCATAATTTTTTCCCCTATTTTTCAATGAACTAGTGTGGAGAGCAAATTCTTCCTTTAGGGCAGTGTGAGGTAGTCAACCAGGATCACTATAATGGGATTGCAAGTGACATTTCACTGGCCCTCATTCCAGGTAGATGTTTCTGCATCAGCAGGTTCTTTTCAATGCCTCTCATATCTCAAAAAGCCAAGAAGCTGTTTCCAGCAATTACCTTGACCATATCAGACCAGGCCAAACTGTAATCAGTTCACATTACTCTGTCGTTGTGAAACTAGAGGTGGGAGAAAGTTGGATCTGAGAGCAGCAGCGGAGAGAATGTAAAAATTAATATATCATATTATTATTAGCAATAAAACATCAGCCAAATATAGTGATCATAAAATAGTCACGAACTGAAATCAAGGGGTGTGAAACACATCCTCTAATCTTCTTGCTTCACATCACACCGTTGTATTTTCTGGTAGATTGCGCAAAATGCTCTTTGTGCTCCTGCAGTTGCAGGACTTTTTTTTTTTTTTTAATGTGTATACTGCTGTTAACCTCACCAGCACTACAAAATCTCACAGTTCATTGCAAAATGTAGTGTAATGCACTTCATCATTTAGATTAGATATGGGTGATTATAACAATAATCGTGTGCATGTGCTATACATCTGTACAATCAAGCCATTCTTTTTTAAATATTAAATGGTCTCTTGAGGCAAAAAGTAGGTTAATCAAAATAATACTGTCAAGTAGAGAGTACAGACCTTTTTAAAAAAGAAAATTAAGTAGAACTGGTAATTATAAGTAGTGTACAACCTTTCAATGTAGTCAATAAGAAAGTCAATTTGCTTAAAATAATGAGGTATTCTGGCATGAACAATCTGTTCATACTTTGTTCCCAAGAGCCTCCAGAGGGAATCAGAGCCCTAGCTGACATTTGATACTTTCTGTCAATTTATCAGCTCCATGTCAGTCTGAGTTTGTAAGATGGTGGTAGAAGCATGCTTGGGGACTGATACGAAAACTGGGAAAACAGAGCTGGTTTGTAATGCCTGAGCTTATCCTTATTAAAAATAAATAAGCCCCTCACATTTCCATCCACACTACCTTCAAAATTAACTTGGGATGTTTAGATATGGTATTAAACTAACAAGAGTAACTAGGGTAGTAATAATAATAAATGTAAGCAATATTTGGGAGAGCTGAGGAGATCTTAAGCTTTGGGATTGTCTAATGCAGATCTGTTTGCAAGTTAAGTAAGGGAGAAAAGAAATTACCTCCCATTTTCCATTTCTCTCTGAGGTTGTTCCTTTGCTGCCAGGAGCTGCCAAGGGCTGGTCTTGGTAAGACAAGATTCTAGATTATGCAATTTTGGTGGCCAGTTCAGAACATCCATGAAATTATACAAATTTAAGCCCAAACCGTAAAGGCTTTTTTACCCTTCTGCTGCTCTGCCTTCAGACACACTTGCCTTAGGAAGATTTTCTTGGAGAATAGAAACAAACAGCCAGATAACTGGTGAAGGCTTAGGATCAGAGAAATGTTATGGCAAGTTATCCTTCTGGTTTTTACACTGTTCATGGCCAGCATGTGGTGCTCCATCAAAAGCAGTGTCAGCAGGACAAATAGTGATAGGACAAGGGGGAAATGAGTTTGCACTAAAAGAGGAGAAATGTAGATTAGATATCAGGAAGACATTCTTTATTCAGAGAGTGGTGAGACACTGGAAGTCTGGGGAAAAAGTTCAGAGAAGCTGTGGCTGCTCCATACCTGGAAATGTTCAAGGCCAGGCTGGATGGGGCTTGGAGCAACCTGGTTTAGTGGAAGGTGTCTCTGCCCATGTCAAGGGGGTTGGAATTGAATGAACTTTAAGGTCCCTTCCAACCCAAATCATTCTGTGATCTTATGACTGACTATCAGGAGAAAGGTCTGGCAAAGAGGTATTTGTACATGTGTCACATAGAGGTCACGGCTAATTAACAGTTAGTGGCTAATGAGAATTCATGATGATTCATGATAATATTTGCTGGTTCATTAAGATGTGCTGCCTGTTCAACTGGTTTGTGGAATTACTCATGTCTGAATGGAGATGATCTTCAGATCACCAAAACCAGTCTTTCAGCTAAAACAGCAATCCAGGAGAACAGCTCAGTGAGCCAGACAGCCAAAGCAGGGCAGTGGCTGGTCCATAACCCCAAATCCTGCTCAGTTATGGCCAGGTGGGAAGGGTCAATTATCCTGTACTGAGTGGACTCATGGTGGTGATGAGACAAGGCATTGCCACCACCGCCTCTCAAAACAACCCCTGAGGATGTGCCTGTGAGACCTAAAATGTAACCCCACATTTCTGCAGTAATGGAGATGTTCCTAGAAAAAGGGGGTTTCAGTACTTGGTCATCCTTTTGACTGTGACACAACTTAGGAAAAAGCAGGTACATCTCATTGAGGGAAAAAAAGGGGCTAAAGGAAGAGAGGGTCAGAAAACTCTGAAAGCTGAGAGGACTGCAAGGTCACCTACTCATTCCCAAGTCTGTCTGAACCAACTCAGGAATTAAAGTGTCCTTCAAAGAAAAGCTTGTGTACATTTGCAAACAGTTCAGGGAAAAGCTACTGAAAGCAGATACTTCAAGAGCAAACAGTGGAGGTTTTGAGCTCCTTGTGCAGCACATCCCAAGCATTGCCAGCTTGTACAGAGCCCAGTGCAGGACTTGGGACCTGGGGAATTTTCTCACTTCATGACAGGAAATCCTTGCCCTCACTGGTGCTCTGCCATAATTAAAGAAAAAAGCTGCTCAATTTCCTTCAGCCTCCAATGAGCTCCATGGTTTGTTTATCCTGGCAAAGGAAGAAGTAAAATTATTTATTTTCCCAGGCCTCCCCACAGGCAAAGGGAGACATGCCAGGCATTCCTGGGAAGGTGCAGAGCCATGCAGAGCCTCAATGCTTTTGACCTTCTCTGCATGGATGCAGAAATCCTCTCTGAGACATCCCTTCATGAGATCACAGCCTTCCCCAGAGATATTTCTGTTTCTCCTGGTCACAAATGTGGATGCAGTGTGTCCATTGAAATGGAAATGCTCTGCAATGTCCCAACACCCTAAAAACTTCCCTCAGGGAAGCTTTAGAAACACCTGATTCCTAGTACTGTCTAGCCTATCTGGAGGTAAATAATTCGTCCTCAGAAAGGTTTTTCATGTTTCCAACAGTTGAATGTCATCCCTAGCAAGGCTACTAGCACTGCTTTTGATTTGGCTAAAAAATAGATATATTGCAAGTTCTTTCCAAGAACACCCAGCAGCACCTCAAGACAGTCTGGTGAGTCACAAAAGACAGGACAGCAGCAGCCTGGATGGAACCAAACAGTTAAAGAATAGTTAAAGAGTAGAAAGCTTTATTAGTCTCTAATGTAAAACAGAGACAAGAATTTCCTTACCATGAGGTTTTCCTTAAAGAAACATTTTACTCCTTTTCCAAACAGAACACTTAGGCAGTCTGTGTGAATTTCCAAAATAAAGTAAAAGAAAAAAGTACTCACTTTAATGTGTTACATTTCAGCCTGTCAGCATCCTACATATTTTTTTCTGGAGTGACCAAGCAGACAAGCATCAATCAGCAAGTTCTTATATTTCTACAAATAAGAAAATCTGGGGAAGAAAATCCACCAGATTTCAGTCTAATGTTCCTTTTAAACCTTTTCGCTTAAAGAACTAGCTAACATTTAAAGTGTGAAGTGAGTTGCAATGGCAGACACAATGTCCTGGTGCTGAAAAGCTCACTGCTTCCACTGCTCTACAGCCACCCAGGAACCTGCTGTGTCACATCATCAACAACAGACACCCAAGCGTCTCCTCTGGAAACACGTAATCAGGCAAGGGCTAATTACACAAACTTTCTTAGTTGACTCCAGGGAGAGGCTAAATTTTGACAGGAATTGAGGTGATAGCAGGAAATACTTCCTACATTCCCTATTGTGGGGTGGGGTTAAGAAAAAAAATGTCAAAACTTCTCCACTATCCACACATGTCAAACACAGACCCTGAGTCCTTAAAAATGCATTGCAGGTGATGGAATTATTTTCTATGATTCCCCATGGAGTTATTTTTAAGATTAAACCAATCTTTTGCTATGAAAGTTCAAACAGATAGAAGGGGTTTTTTGGTTCTGTGAAACTGAAATTACAGGGAAGATTTTCATACAGGTAGCTGCACAAAGCTGGGAGTAGTTTCAAACTCCAGCAACTCATTCCAGAGTGTATTTGTGCTCTTAACTGGCTTTACGTGCAAAACTACAATGCACTTGTAGAATCTGGACTGTCTTAATCGATCTGCCTTAAATGAACTTGTTTTTTTGGCAGATCATGGGTCTCCACCCACTGGTGATTGGACCCCACTGAAGTATCTCAAACTGAATACAGTAAATACTATTTGAAGAGTACAAGCTGCTCCTAAAAGTGTTTTAAGGTTTATCTATAAGACAAAAGAAATGTAAAACATTGGGCTTTTTTTTTACTATGTGTGTGTTACACAAGGTGGAATTCATCCAACCACACAGGGGTTTCTGGATGTACACAGACAAATTGGTTTCAGCATTTCACCAAGTAACTCCAAACTCCCTTAGCAGAGAAAGACAGTGAATACATCCAAGTGTCTCATCCTATTTTAGACAGCTACATTTCATTAGACAAGCCTTGCCCCTGATCTCCACTGACTCTCGTGGAGCCCACATTCTCAGTGCTCCAAAGCACAAGCTGAGACTAACACTCACCTTTTGTCAGATCAATCCCACTTTGAGTTTCTGACTCTACAAAGTAACACATTTCGAATCGTTAAAATTAAAAAAACATTACTTCCCCCCCCCCCCTAGAAATTAGAATGTTTGCTGTTTCCCCACAGTTAAGTTTTTCTAGTCATAAGGAAAAACAGTTCAACCTGCCCACCTTAAAAGGGAATTATTCATGCTGCCAAGAGCAGTTGGTTGTGGGTACAGCCATCCCCATGTGTTTTAAGGTCTCACCTATTCAGTGTGTCTGGGTACAATCCACACATTAAAACTGCCCCTATCCCTCAGTATCACACAGGCTGATTTCAGCCACCTTCTCTCCACTTTTCCTAGCTCCAGTATGTAGATTCATATGTAATTCCCCATACTAAATTATGACACTAATTTACCAAATTTCAATGGCTGTTCATACAGGTGCCTTGTTAATCATAGGTTAAGTGATTTCACATGTTCACTTAGTGAGTCAGTGGCAGAAATCCCACATCTCTCCATTCTCCGTCCTCTGCTTCTGACAGCCAGTGAACTCTGCCTCTTCATGGCATGATGAACACAGGCAGTGAGCACTAAGAATCATTAACTGCATCCACAATCCACTCCACAAATGTCTTTCACTCGGCTAAATCTCATTGCTCAATTATAACCTATATTTTCTGCAGCTCATCATCAGAGGCTTCTTATCACATGTGGCATTTGCTCATTAAGGCTGAGATGTTATTCCCAGGATTCAGGCAAGGGTTAACTTCAGTAGGAGTTGCATTCTCATTCTGTAAAAATGTTGTTCAGAGGCATGACTAAACTGATCATCTCCTGTTAGAAATTTGCTTCTTGAGGAAATTAAAGGCTTTGTCAAGTAAAAATGAAAACTTCCTAAGTTTGCGGTTAAACTGCCTGCATTAAATCAATTAGCTGTAAAGTGAACTAAAGCAAACTGCCTTAAACCCTTTCTTTTATTCATTTTTTTTAAATAGAGCAAAAAGACTAACCTTTTTCTTTCTACAGTGCCTGAATATTTAGTGTATTCACAATGCTGAAATACCTGGAGACACATTTCTAAAAATGAACCTAAGTACAAAATAAAATACCTTGTATTTTTTGTATACACTCCTTAAATATCTTTTGTACATATTTGACTTCTCTAGTCATCATGGCTTCAAAATCACACTCACATTTGCCATATTTCTTGTGGGACTCAACACCATGCTGTGTGGAGAAACTTTGACTTGTGTTGGACTGCTGTAAAATCAATATCAAAGCCCTGAATACACTGCAATAGGGAATGCTTATTAATGTACAGTTGAGGGGAGTAGTGAAAATGACCCATCTTAATGCTGTTGACAGCACATTTGTCTTGGTGTCTTACTGGTTTTAATTTGTCATCTGATAAATGTCCACTTATGTAATGGAAAGTTAAGTGCTCATTAGTTTACATTTAACTTTGTGTCTAGAGTCAGGTCAGGCTGCTGAAACTGATGTTATGTGAATGCTATTAATAGTCACAAAAGGTTATTTCAATAAAAACAACTGAAAGGAAATATTATATTTGTAAGCGTTCAGATAAGTTCGTTTGGTTTTTTGATTGACACTGGTGTCAACAAAATAGTTTTCTTGGGTTTTTTTGGATGATGTGTAATTTCATACCTCTTAATGTCCAAGAAATTCTGAATAAAATGTTTACAAATCAATTTTTACAAATATGAAAACAAATCTATAACCTTTATTACTGGTGAGTGAAGCAGGTTCTACAGATCACATGTAAAATCATTAATTTATTTGTGTTATATGGTCTGTTGTGCAAAAAAGCCACATATCTTTTTCCTCTCTCCATTTTTATTTGTGTTTGCTCAGTTTTAAAGTGGAGTTATCAATTCCACTTATAATAAAGATGTAACAATAGAAAGCATTACTTCCAGGGCTTTCATCTGGGACCTGCCATAAAACTCAAGGCAGGCAAAAAAATTGCACAATCCAAAATCATTCTGCAGAACTGGTCAGGAATTTCACTCTGAAATGTAATAGCAAGTATTTTATTATCTTTCTCAAAATATCAGGATGAAAAACTCTCAGCTGATGTTTTGGCGATGTTTTGGCATGGGGTGAGAATGTGCAAAAAGTCAAGGTGACTGTAGTCTGGGCTATAGAGTAGAAAGAGAGTTCAAATCCAAATGCTCCTAAACCAGCCTAAACTCCCAGACCAAGTATGTCTGCTCTACATTCACCTATTAAATCCACTGAATCTGTTAAGATCCAGTATAACCTCTTTGACTCTATCTACCTGTAAATTTTGCCTTCTTCCAGCCTGCAACAAGTTAATTGCTTTGCTGTACGTGTGAATTCTGACTCGTGCACCTGGAGTTAAAATATCTGTTCTGAAATCCTTTTAAACACAGGAAGACAAGGGAGAGCTTAGTGCATGATGCACAACACTGCTGACACCTTTAAACAATACATGTTATTCTTTAAAAGCAATCTTAGGACAAGCTACCCTCTGACTTCAAATCCATTCTGTGCTTGTGTTAATCATATTGAAAATGCCAAGATGCTTTTCTACAGCTTCAAAAGGTGAAAAATGAACAAAGAGGACAACAAAATGCAGGGAGAATTACTTTGCCTGTGGTTGGGGATTTTTTTAATCTAAGCAAAGGGTTTGATTTAAATGACAACTTCAGTTAGCACCATACAAGTCCCAACCTCAGCTTTCCCATCAATTGAATCTGGTTGACCTCCTTAAACTACCTGGGTTTTCCTTGGTGAAAGCCATAGCGTAAGAGCTGTCTGGTTGTGTTCTATACACCACTTGTGCCCTGTGCCACTAAGTTGTGCCTAATTAGTTATTAATTACCTGTATTAGCTTCCAAATCTGGACCTTTGGCTTAATTTCTCTGCTCAGGAGTTTTTCAGTCCAGTTTCAATCAAAGGCATCATGTGGACATCACCCTTCCTGTGTCTCTGGATGCCAAGTTTTCTGAGGTGCCACAAGTATCTTTCCTCAGGTGACTCCTGTTTTCCAGGCAAAACAGTACCCATGAAGCAGGAACTGAGTGATGGAGAGCCAAGCCTGGACTGTCAGAATAAGAGAGGATTTTTCTTTGAAAGAGTCCAATTCCTTCCAGGGACCAGTGGAGCACAAGAGCACCCAAGTCCGGATTCAGGATAGCTTTTAAGCAGTTTTGGGCTGTCAACAGCACATCTTCCACACACATCTGCCACCCAGGTGTGCTGGGGTAGTCAGAGGTGCAGCCACAATGTTTTTGGATGGTGATAGAATTCATGTGTGTGGAAATGAGCCATACAGTGCTCTCTGTGTTCAGGCTGTCTTGAGTTACCAGTAGAGAAGTCACTAGAGAGACACTGGGGACAGAAGGAATTGTCAGCAATCAATAACCATTCCTAACATTCCTGCATTGTGCTGGAATAGCTGTGATCTGCATACCCAACTTGAAAAATTGCATCATAGTTTATCTTTTACAGGGTATCTCTCATATTTTTCTTTCACCTATTCATTCCTAAGGACCTCAATGGTCTTACTACATTCACAAGTTTTTGTTTTTTAAAATTGTGCCTGTTGGATCCCGAAACATTTCAATACGTTTTTAGTCACTACTCCTAAAATGGAAAGGGTACAATAGTAAACAGTTTTAATTTTTGTTACAGCTTTCACAATCAATGTCTAGCCAGTCCTAGCAGCTTATTCACATGTGTTCGAAAAACAGGAAATATTCTGCTTTTGAGACAGAACTGGAGAAAATAAAAGTTCACAACCTTTCAGAAGTCCAAAGAGTTGAGATTTGAAGATGAAACTTCTGTCAGTTTTCTAGAGCAATCCTCATCTCACAGACACCCTGAGCTGAATCTCTAAGCACACAATATTCCTCAGACAAACACTCCATGCCCCCAGCCCCCACACCTTATCAAGTTTCAATCCTTCAATAATGCTCACAATTTCATGGGAAGTCAGGACTTCTTCAGAGAAAGTGGAGGGATCAGGTGAGGTTATTTGGTTTGCTGAAATCAAAATGTGAAGCCAAACCTTTCCATGAACTAAATCCCTTTCCAATTCTCCTTTATGGCCAAAGTATTTAGGATCAATTCTTTGTTATAAATTCCCTTTGATAGGTATATGAGAGCATAAATTTAGCACATAGGAGATGAGATTTTTTTAATTTTAAGCTTGTATGATTCACAATGCAATACTGATATACTTTTTTCTTACTGCCTTCACTCATTTAAGGTATACTCATCACTCTCAGGGATTATACATTTTCATCTGGGTAATCTTGACTGGCCCATAATTATATAGAAAATTAGTAAACAAAAAGTAAACTCTATTATTTGGAAGTATCTTTTTTTTTATGTCTCAGAGATATGGTGTTTAACAACATTACCCATTTCATTAATTATATGATTGGCAAACACATTTACCTCTGCCACTCAAATTCTTCCAGTAAAACCAAAAAGCAACCAAAGATTTACTACATAATCTGCAACATCAAATAATGATTCTCTATAGCAGTTTCTTTATTATACAATATGTGAGCTGGGCAATTAGCTGTGGGTTAGTTCTCATTATAATTTCCCATGAACTTACAAATAGATTGCTATTTCTTAAAACAAAACATCAAACATTTTTAAGGAGCAGTTTATAACAAAGAAAGTGTCTCTAATAGGGAAATTTTTCTTAGAAAAGTACTGCTCTCAGGCCAAAAAAATCTCTGTGTTAGGGCTAAAAACAATATCCAGATTACATATTAACTTCACAGAATTTTATTAAGATAAACAATCAAACAAAGCATTTGAGAGAAATTATATTCAGTAGTTATGAAGTAGAAAGTGATAGTAAACTGTGAGGAGTGTTAAAGTAACAATATATTGACCACTACGACATAGAAAACAGTCCTATGTAAAATGGAGAGAGTGGAGCACAAAGGCAAAATTAGACAATGAAAGCAATTATGTTCTTATCTACTGACAATTGCAAAAGGAGAAGTCAAGTGTAATATCATGCATTAAGAGGCAAAGTACCAAACATGAGTCCACAGCCATAATTTTTATTTCAGATGTGTAATTACATGAAGTTTTAAAACAACACAAAAAAGAAATCTTCTTTTTCCCCAACTCAGTGATTAGTTCTTGTTAAATCACTGGTTTTCTTTGGGTTCAGTTCTGAATGGAATAAAAATTTGTTCAACTGCTCTGTTTTGAACTGTGAACTTCTGACAGATTGGTTCAGCTTTCCCCTTATCCATGCAAGAAGTAAAAAAAAACACAGAAAGAAATTTGAGAAAGGAAGATTCAGTCCTTGTGAGTGGGATATAAGTTGCTTTATTTGGAACAATCTTCCAGTGCTCTTTTGAGTATTTTGGCTAAAAAGTTACATGCCTGTTATTATTAATTAAGTGAAAGCTTTCTAGAGATTTTAACTGTTTGCTTTGTTGAAAAATAAATCTTCAAAGTAAAACCTGTCTGACACCTGTTGACTTTGTACTGGAGAAATACAATGTCAAATCTGTTGTTATTTACTACCTGAAAAAAAATAATATTTTGGTAATAAAATATATATATATTTTTAAAATATATTGAAGTTGTGGCTGGAAGTGTTCAAGGCCAAGTTGAAGCAACCTGATCTAGTGGAAGGTGTCCTTGTCCATGGCAGGGGCTTGGAAACAGATGACTTTTAAAGTCCGTTCCAACTGTAATCATTCAGTCAGTCTATGAAGTTTTTCACCTGTATTTTAGTAACAGAAGATCTGGGTAGACATTTGAACTACATCAGCATAGAAAGAAAAAAGACAAGGTTCTGTAGGGAGCTGGCATAAGATGGTGACTGCAAATACTTAACAGCACAGAGGGAAAACAGGAGAAATATACCAGTTCAGAAAAAAATGGGATTCAGGCTCCCACCTGTGGGTACAAGTAGCACCAGTAATGATGGTGTTTTAACAGCACAGGATCATGTTCTGAGTCACTGCTGAACACCCTGAGAACACACAATGTCACTGCACAAAAGAAACCCACAACACCAAGGCCTCCAGTTCCACAAAACAGAAAATAAGTTGTTTTTCCTTGTTTTACTGTGTTACACAAGAGTGCAGTGACAAGGACAGGGCCCCATAGTATTGGTCTCAGTACAAACACAGAACAAAGAGGTTGCCTGGGTCAGGAGTTTACAGTCTAAATATAGCTCTTGATTTGTGGAGGGCAGGGTAAAAATTGTCTGCTCAGTCTGGCCAGCACCAGTTTAGCATGTGCATCACATTCTTTTTTTTCCATTCTGCTTTCCAAGACCAATCAGGAAGGATCAACTAAGAAGCATAGTTCAGGCAGAATAGACTTACTATTTTCATTTTCTTCTACATAAATAATGCAATGTTATTATGGAAAGGAATAGAAATAGATTATCCTCTTTTTAGTTCCAGTCCCTGGATGAAGGTTGAAAAATATATTATTGTAGTTAGCAATGTTACACTTGCAGAGAGAATTTGAATATCAATAAGCAGAGAGATATTTAAATGGATATTTACATATAATATCACTGTATGTTTACATTTAATATCATATTGGATTTAATTTTATTATGTTCAAGAAAGCAATTGGGTGAAGAATAAACACTGTGGGATGTTATCTCATTGATATGCAGAATCAATATGATAATCAAGTTGCTGATATAAACTCATAAGGAAAAGCTTCTGACATTTCATCTAGGATCCCTAATTTCATATTTACAATGTGGTGTGAGACTCTATACTCCAGTCTTAGTGTTTAATTAGGAAGATAGTCTTGTATCCATTTTTGGGTTTTTTTCTAAATACTTTTACCCGCCTTTCAAATTATGAAAGACTAATACAAAGGGTCATGAAGACTTTTTTCTTTCAAAAACAAAACAAAACAAAAGTTTAATTAACAAATACAAAGTGAATTTATAAAACAAAACATCATCCTAAAAATTTCCAGCGCAGTCTACCATCCTAAAGTCCTTGTGAGAAGTGTGAGAAGTCTGTTTGCTTTTATGGGTTAGTAGCCTGCATTTCCAACATCCCAAACAAGTGTAAGTTGTTGAAGTAAATTGAACTGAGTATACCTTTTATTTTTAGCAAAAAGAAGCCAAGCATGATGGCTGTGAGCTGTATTTTAGGGGAATTATTTCTCTTCCCTATTTTTAGTACCCCTTGAGTCATTTATTTAACAAGAGAAAATATTTCTTTCCTTGCATTTGGCCAAATAAGTGGCCACTGCCTTTAATGGGTGTCATGTTAACATGTTCACTATCGGGTTGGCTGCAATGGGTACTTCAGTTAAAGAAAACAAAAAAAAAACCTGCTCCTGAATGAAGTTCCCAGCCAGCAACCACAGATTGGGCTGGCTGCATGACCTAAGGGTGTAAAACCATCCCTGACATCCATAGCCAGCTGCAGCAGAGGCTGCTGGAGGGAACATGGCAGAGCTGGGACCTACTGTGGCTTTCAGGTAGAGCCCTGGAATGCTGCAAGCTTGGAGAGTAGTTTACTCTAGATGTTTATAGCCTTAAGGTGCTGGAATAGATGAGAACCAAATGTTCTCATCTCCTTAGACCCACCTTTAACTGCTACTAACAAGTATTTCACTCCCTCCCAGACCAGAATCTCACAGAGGCCAGATGTGCTACCCTAGCAATGGACTGAGCAAAGACAGCAGTGACAAACAGCCTTCCACACATGTCTTCAGCGATGTGAGAACACCTCATGAAATATGTTTCTCTGTCTGAATTAAATAAGCTTATCCTTCAGCAAACTGTTCTATAAAAAGTTATGAGAGCCAAACGTCTCTAAAACTGAGATATCATTAAAGCTTCTACAACATTCCAGGCATTGCCACCAGTAATTTTGAGTTAGGATTGATTGGGTCTCTATTCAAGAATAAAAAACGAGCAGCGTGCCAAGAATGTTGACAAGGAGCGATATGAATCCAGTCTTATCTCAGTGTTATTGCTCTTGCCAGTCACTATCTTACCATTAAGATAAAGCAAGTTAGCCCAGCCTGGAAGATATTGATTGAAGGCTGGATAATGATTTCTGGATTTCTCACCACTGCTGCAATATTGGAAGGAGTCTGGAAGAAGATGGATTGGCAAATTGCAAATTTACGTTGGAGGATGTGCACATAAAAAGCAATTTAATGAATTTATATACCTGTTCATATATGTACTTCTCCCTGTCTTTCATTGGCATAAACAAATGGCACCTACTTTTCATAAAGAGTTGTGCATAAGCATGTCATCTCTGCTTGTTGGAATGGCATTTAGGCATGCAGAGATATTTAAATATATTAAAAAGAATTGAAAATATTTCTATTCTGAACTGTTCTGTTAGACTGATATATATCTCAATGTTCAGGAAAAATTGGTGTAGCTTGCATATTGTCTATCTATAAGCACTGTATGCATATATGTGAAATTTATCTGTGCACAATCCAACCCCATAAAATGTTTCATGCTTTTAAGTGGCTTTTGGATCAGTCCCAATATATATTTCTTGTCTAGATGCGGCAGAATTTAATACTGGTTTGGCTTCTTTTTTCCTTGTTGGCTGCCTGATAAGTTATGGTTGCAGCAAGCAGGAGTTGTGCCTGGGGAAAAAAAGTTACGAGATTCCAGAAATTTATGAGTTCCAAACAAAAATTAAACTAAGACTGTAAAGATTTTCAGAGACATAGAGGCAGTCCTCATAGGACAGTATCAGGGTATTCCAGTAGGGTGTTAAAAGGAATTTTTCTCTGTACCTAATTCAAATCAGGAATCTGAACTTCAATTTACATAACTCAGATTCATTCCTTAGCCATCCAATTATTAACAGTTTTGGAGTGACATTTGCTTTTACTTGTTTTATGAGTACATGTTTCCTGTCAAATCTGTTGTGTATTTCAAGAATTCTTGTTTTGTTGGGAAACTTTTTTTTGATAGATTCTTGACCAACTCTGCAGCTTTCAGTTTCAGAATTGGATGTTCTCTAAAGTTGCTGTGGCTTCATCCTCCAAGCTCTGTGGTGAAGCCAAGAGTTCTCAGTGCCCTGTGTGTCTTTATCAAACATCTAACACATCAGAGCAGTTGGAGGAGGGCTGTGAGGCTTTCAGGTGTTCACATAAATTTTAAAACTTACAGAGATTGTTACTGTAGGGCTCCCTTTGAATTCAATGGACAGCAACATGCACCGCAACAAAAAAAACTCATTTAAACTCTTACATGGAGATGGGATTAATCTTCTGGAGATACCTTTTGAAGACAAACTATCCTAAAATATCTGCAGAATTCTTCACCCATCACACACATCTCTTCTCTTTTTTTCATGTTTTCCTAACCATTTGTATTTGGGGGTATTTTTTCATACAATTATGATGTATTCACTTGGAGAAAAAGCTACATATAAACACCTTGAATATTAAGTGAATATTGAATTAAAGAGATAACAACAAATGTGCACTGTTTATATATTCATTAGATGCTTGCATCCCACCATTCTCTCTATAACTGACAAAATCCCCCAAACCAGAGATGTTTTTCCTCCCACTATACTAATTCAGAAACTGCTGCTCTTATTTCATGACACAGGCAAGTTGTTATGACTTCTTTCTTTGTTTTACTATTTTCATGAGCTCAAAGCACTGAATTCCATAAAAATTAAGTTTGTTTGGGTTTTTTTTTCTTTTTTATTATTATAATTGGTTTTATCGGCTTTGTTTGCATTTTTCTAATATTATCTTGTAACTATGAAACCAACTGTCCTTTTTCTTAGTCTTGTGTTAGGCAATGGACTGGATTCTCCCTCAGACCCAGTCTGCAACAGTCTTTAATGTCAGTGTCCACTTTTTAACAGAGATAAAAAGGAAATACTGTATGAAAATATTTCAGACAAAGCTAAGGGATTGCTGAAAACCTTGATCACAATGACAACTTTTGGATTTATTTTAGTAATTGATTGCATTAAAGGGTTGTCCAATCTAAGTATTTTCCAGATTTGAATTATTTTTAATGGATTTTGTGAAAACACTAATTTAATCTGCACAGGTACCAGTGAAAGTAAAGTTGGTGTAAAGTTTGAAATTTAAAAAAGCAAATTAAGGCACTGTCTACCTACAGTGTGTAGTTCCAAGGATTTCATGAAGTCTTACGTAGGCTCTGTTTATGTGACATATATCATTGCATATATCATACTTACATAAGCTGCCATCCTCTCCAGGCCTCAAAATCCCTTGTAGACTATAAGCAAGAGTATTATCTCAATTTTTTACACTTGGAAATTTAAGCATAGAGGCTAATCTGAAGTTCTGTTTAGCATAAAAGCTTTTCATCCAAGGTTTTATATTAGCTGCTTCTCTCTAGTGTGTTGGTATTTCTAAAGAATAATACATATATTATACACACAACACTTGCAAGAATGAAAATTTTCCTTCAGTCTATACAGAGAAGCTGAGAAACAAGAAAGAAAAGTGACATTTCTAAAGCTGGCTAGATGATGTGTAGCAGAATACACATCCAGCACCCTATAACTCTTCTCCTCATCTAGAGTGCCATCCTGGGTTTTTTCTTACACTTCTGTTTTAACCAAGACCTTCCTATTTAATTGTTAAATGCTGACAGATGTCTCCAGATCTAAAGATCTTTCTTGTGAGGAGCTTACTGTCCATGTTGACAGCATGAACTGGAATGTCCTGTTCCTCCTAAACTGGAACTAAAGCTTCAAAAACCTAAATCCTATTTAATGATTCTTTACTACTCAGTCTACCAGAAAAGAAGACCACATTCATCAGGTATCTCCTTACTCAGTACCTGACTTTAATTGCCCAAATATGCTCAGAAGTGCTTGTTGTGCAATGTTGGAAAACATCCCTTGCTGTAATTCTGGTTTTGCACTGTGCTGATGTGCCCAGAGAGACCCCAAGGCTGGGAATGGATAACTTGGGTGCCTCAAAGCTTTGCATGATGTCAGAGCATGAGGCATTTTGGATGGGAATGCCTTTCCATTGCTCCATTTACATTACTGTAAGAACAAAAGGCAAGAACAAAATCTCCCAAGGCAAGATGGGAATCCCTTGTGTATCCACTTTCCACTGGCTTTCCTCATAAACTCTGATTTCTGGCCCATGAACTGCTCTAATAGGCATAAAGTGCTTCATCTTCAAGATATTCTCACTCAGAACACTCCAAATGGTAAGAATTTTGCATTTAAAGATTTAAAGTTGAACTTGGCTCTGTATTTTAAGAGTCATCAATCTCTCCACATCAATCATACATATTGGGTACAAACTAAGGTGGATTTGCTTTCCTCTCTTCTCCAGTTCCTTTTTCACCAGGGTTTACATTCCCAAACGTTCCATAAGGCAATGTTAATATTTGACATTGAAATCCTCAAATAAATGTCCCTCAAATCTCATGTCCTGTCATCTGCTATTTTGGGGGGTTATCTGCTGACACCTCTTAATTTAATGATTTGGAATAGCTGTTTTTAAAGATGAGCCTTGGGTAGAAACTTTGAAGGGGAGAATGTGGTTAAACATCCTCAGCTCGAGGGAGTTCAAACCTACACCACAGAACTCCCTAATTATTCAGGTTTGGAGTATTCTAAGGAACGAAACATCAGAATGGACAGTGGTAAGAAAGCAAGGTCTCTTAGGCAGAGCAAGGAAATATTAATAGGAAAGGACAACAGAGATGCAAACAGCACAGAAATTGAAACTCAGAGGCTCTGAAAGGATGAAGCTCACTGGTATCCAATCCATATCTCATTGATGTTCTCTTTTTTTTTTTTTCCTGTTGAAGTCAGAAGGATCATAATATGCTGATATTTTGGAGTGCAGTTGATTTTCTGCTCAGGCTGCAGCCTTCCCTTTAAAAATGTGCTGTAACTTAATTTATAAACTACTGATTATGAAACTGTGCTATACTATAACTAACATGTTAATGCAAAATTTTATGAAACTATGCTATGCTATAACTAACATGTTAATGCAAAATTTTAAATGTCTGTACTGATTTTTATTAATCCAGCATACACACGTGCCTAAGCCAAATTAAAAAAAAATATGTCTCTAGCTTCATTGATTTACAGTATGAATTACAGACTGTCACAACTCAAATTACTTCAGGGTGTGCAACAGTGCTTGGACTCACAGTTTCATCATTCAAGATTAGTCATTAAGATACTGAGATAATTCTCAAATTTAAATCCCACATGTATGCTGAGATATTTCTATAGGGTGATGTGTGGTGTAAATGAGGTAAAACCAGAGCAAAGGCTGTAAATCTCCAGGAATTTTGTATGCAGTTAGCAGCATGTAGATCCCTGGATGTGATTAACAGTCTCATGCAATGAGGCAGCTCCTCTAGCTGTCAAGATTTTCACAAAGCAAAACCCAATTACACATAAACAGATCTTGAATTTTCCCTCTGGGCTTGTGTTTCTCTCAGCTATAGATTTTCATTCTTACCTCTTTTTTTACCCCCCAGAATGTATATTTAATACATCTAAAGGTTGCCATTTTACTGAAGAATTCAGGCAGCACAGTCCCCTGGGTGGCTTGCTTTGGTCATGTGTTGTACGTGTTAAATCAAATATATTGACATCTTATTATGGCATGCTTTGTCTTGTAAATTAATATTCAGTTAGTTTTTAATGTATGTCAAATATGGATGGTAATCAGTTCTGGTGTTTGTCTTTTAATGTCATGACCACTTCTATCATGAAAGGACAGAAACCTTGTGTAAATGGCTTAGGGCTAATCCCAAGTAAAACATGTCATTTTATCTCAAAGGGCACAAGTGAGGGTCACAGAGGACAAAGTTCATGACCCTGAAATCAGGTATCTAACAATTGCTTCTCTATATCATGCGTGTCCCCTGCGTGGTCTACAGAAAGAAAGGACAGCTTCTTAAGAGTCAGTAATTTTCTGCAAAACTGTCAAATATTTTAGGTCAAAGGGATTATCTTATCGTTTCTCCCTAGTGACTCCAGAATGAGTCCATGTTGTCGAGCTCAGATCTCTACAATTCACTTCTCAGATACACCAGGTAGGATTCTGTTGCTCAGAAAGACCCTCAGGGTCCTTTGAGATGCCCTTTGGTGTCCTTGGGGTGGCAGAGATGGTGCAGAGCCTACAGCAGACCCCAGATCTTGTAAGTTATCAGTGTTCAGGGACAGGCTGGATGGATTTTGGAGAAGCCTGGCCCAGTGGCAGGTGTCCCTGCCTATGGCTGGAACATCATCCCTTTTCAGTGTTAGAAGGGAGAATAAGACAATTTAGGGATCCCTCTTTTGGTTGTCTGTGACTGTGACACTTTCTGCTGAAAGCTGCTCGACTGACCTGACTGTTCTTTAAAAAAAAAAATCAATAAATTAACAATATTGTGTCCCCTAAAAACGTATTTTCTCTGCAAAAACCCTCAGATAAAAACACCCCACAGCACTAAAGAAACCAGTTAAATACTAGCAGCAAGGGAATTCTCTGTTTAGCTGCTCAAATGAACAGATTTCCGAGTAACTTAAATCACACTCTCTATTTGTACAAGTACTTATGCTGAGTTTGAAGGGGCCTTTAATCTAGCAGACAGAGGCAGGAAGAGGTCTAGTAATTGCATACTGAAATCAAAAAGTTCAAACTAGGAATAAAGGGGAACTCATTTATTTTTTAACTGTCTAATGAGATATGTTACTGGAGCAAATTACTAAGTGTTATTGTAGTCCTTAAATCACGATCAGATGTGCTTATAAAACATACATCTTAGTGTAACAACACATAGCTGGGCTTCAGACAGAAATCCCTGAATGAAGTATAGCTTGTGCTGTGCAGAACTTACACTAGGCAGAGCTTGGATTAATTAATCATAATTGTCTCCTATGGTTTTAAAATCCACAATCCCATTAATTTCAAGCAACACGTAAGATATACTCATGTAAAACTGAATTTCCTAAGAGTCTTCAATGGGACAAAAAGGATAACAAAAAGTGAACTAACCACAGAAGAATCACACATCAAATGATATGTCCTTTAAAATGTAAGTGACTAAGCATCTTCCTAGCACTTGCTTTTTTGTCCACGAGAGAGAATTAAACTTTTCATAGGAGCATGCTCATGCCAGTTGTCTAATGGACACCTGAAAAATCAGATTTAAAAGAGTCTTTAAAACAACGAGCTTTGCTAGCCCTTGAGTTCTAAAGAAGAACTCAAGTTGTTCTCAACCAACCTCAGCCCTGGCTCATGATGGGAGAACAGTGACTTGTGATGTATATGATGGAGAAAAATCACATGAAAAGAACAGCAAGCCTGGATAGTAATCTGTATGTCTATTTTAATGTGACCTCTACCTTGGAGAAGAGGGAATTATGCAGGAAATACAGAGACACTGCCATTATCAATGTAAAAAGCTCTTACCAATGTATCAGCTGGGATAAGTTGCGCTCAGAAAGACCAAAATCATCAAATGTTGCTGCTATCAGGCACCCTACAGTCTGGTCCATTTCTGTATGTGTAGTATTTTCTGTCAGCATCAGTAGACTGCATTTTGGAGTGTGGATGCACTGTGAAATCACTATGCATTATATTCATGGTTTTGGATACAGTACTTTTGGATTTTGTGACTTTTATGCTGCCGAACACTCAAGAATGACACTTTTCTGTAATGGAAATGGGAAAGCAAAAAGAGGTGTTTTTCGCTGCATGCCTTTGGTGTCAAAAACCTCTATGTGCAGGAAGGGGAGATTGCATTTGTCACTGTAGCCACGTCTTTCATTCTGGTGAGAACTGGGATGCAAAGACAGCTCTTCATTTCCTGTTAATATCAGTGGGTTTTGCATCCATGAAGGAAGGTGGCACTTTGCTTTTCACAGTAGCCAGGACTGCACTAGGAAGACAGAAATTATATTAACTTCATTTTTAACATTTGATTTCTTGCAAATCACAGAGCTACCAAAAGTGAAATCTTACATAGGAACTTTTTTCTGCAATTTCTGCGAGAAATGTTGGTGTTTTTTTTGTGTCTCACCTGATTTGCATACAGGACTTTTGGGGACAGCAAATGCTGCACCTTTCTTTGCATACAACTTCCTTTTGATAAGTAAAAATCCAGTTGTGTTTGAGCAGGTGAGAAGTTTTACCAGTTTTGTTCATCACAAACGTCACACAAGAATCATGACTTTGCCACTTTGCTAATTTTGCTGATTTCCAACATCTGGTTCTAGTCACGCAGATGTGAGCTGTAGATCTAAATTGAGGTAAGTCAGATATATTTGTATCTGACTTATAAAGTCAGATAAAATTCCCTAGGCACAGATGAAAATTTTGGTCTAAGACCAACCAACACATTTGTAAGTTTAGATTCTGGAAAGTATCAAGCCAGGATCCATACATCTCTGGAATTAGAAGTTCCATGGAAGCTAATGGGAACTAGCTGTCAAAATGCCTCGCATTTGGGCTGCATGAAAGTATAGTTTTCCAGTTATTGGGTTCTCATTGGCTGTGAAAGATTTTATTTTTCTCTTTGAAGCTGGGCAAATGGTGGCATTCTTTGCTGTAGATGAGTATTTCGTCTGTCCGTGGCTTTTAATTGCTTTTGAATTGCTCCCTGCCAGTTATCGCTATCCTTGATTCAAATATGGGTTGAAAAATATTTATAAAGAAGTCAATCCATCATCAGAAAGACAGTTGCTAAAGGTAAGTCCACATGGCTTGCTGTGATACAGACCTAATAACTGGCTTTTCAACCTGCAATAAATATTCTTTTCCCTGTCCTCTTCTGATTGCTCCATAATTAACACTAGGGAGACACTAGATTTAACTATCTGACAGATATTTATTTAAAATACCTTCTGCTGAATATATTAACATTTCTGTATCTCCTTTTTTTAAGCAGCTTTGAGTTCTGCAATAAAATCAGATCCAGAGTTTGGTTATGTTAATAGCCTTGCATGGTGGTATAGATCAATTTGGAAAAAGCAATGAATCAGTCATCTGCAATATAATTGTATGTGTTTACACTGTAGAAATGTTTTTAGCATAAAAACACAATAGAAACATATGAGTCACATCAATATCACTTAAGCTGGATAAATTGTGAGAGAAAGTTTGCTGGAAAGGAGGATTTAATGCTCCCCACATACGTGTATATTTATGCATTAACTGAGTCCTTCTCCTGAGACTCTGCAAAAAGGCAGGACTGAAAATAGCTGCTACCCATGGAACTCACTGGTTAGTGAATGCAGCTGTGCCACTAAAAAAGAAGGCCTAAGTGCATGAAGTTAGTTTTATTGCTGACTCTTTTGCTAGAAAAGTCTTTGTGTTCATTCTTTGTGCAGATATAATAGACTCAAAGAATCACAGAACATCCTGAGTTGCAAGAGATCCACATGGATTATATACATGAAGAATCTATTATAGATATGTCCTAATATTATTATCAAAATATCTGGGTAGTTTTATATCAAGCCTTAAGCCCCTGATTAAGATCTGCTATTTATTGTTCAACTTCTCCTAGGGAAAAATCGAGTGTGACATGCAGTGCATTGCTTTGAGAGGGTTTTATTTTGTCTGGGTTTCGTTTTCAGCATATATGCTGGGGTCTGACAAGATGAACACTGTTTTCAAAAACAGTCAAGTTGCAGATGGAGGAAATTATTTGTTTGTGGTATTCTCTATCAAAGAAGTGTCACAGATAGATGAGTTCTACTCAAATATTAGAGTTTTCACCCAGTTCTCTGATTTAGCTGGGTAATAAGTATATACTCAGGCAGCAAGACAGCTTGCTGTTGGCTACATGTATCATGCTCAAAAGTACAGAGGGATCCCAACAAAGCCACTTGTAATTTACACTCACTAAATTGGATACAGATCCACCTTTTTTTCCAACAGTAGCCTAGAATAACAAAGGTTTTGGGAAAAATGCCTGGTTTTGGTTGAACGTTTCTTCTTGCTGGCTATCTGCCACCACAAACACAGAGGGGATATAATAACAGTCATTTGGAGTTCTGTAAACCTTGTCATCTGAGGACTCAGAACTCTTTCCAAGTGTTAATTAAATCCTCACAACATCCATGTAGCCATGCACAACAGATTCCAGGTTGCTGAGCTCTTGTGGTTCACTGTGACCACAGTGGCTCACTGACTCTGGTGCCCTGGGAGGCTTCAGACCCTTCTGCACCACAGACACGAATTCCACATCTCAGCCATTGCTCTGCCAGCCCAGACTCTGCCTCTGTGCTTTCCACCTAACTCCTTCAAAACAAAATGAGAGGAATTTTTTTAAGAGTAGCTGAACCCCAAGACTGTAATTGCAGTGGAGTTTTAAAACATGTTAACTTGTTTTCTGAGGATAATGTTTTATTAGCAGCTTCAGACACAGAAGCTTAAAAAAACACTCAGGTCAGTACAGAGAGAAATCATTCCTTAGCACTGAAAAAGCACACAATGCCTCCCCATGTTGCTGACTCCAAGCAATAAAAAATCATGAGTTCACTCCAAAAAGTTCTTTTAATAGTCTTTTTGTCTGCAGGCTTTTTGCTCCCTTCCCGGTTCTTGAGATATTACAGTTTTAAAGTTTCTTGAGGTGAGAAAAGATTTTTCCCACAACCATAAAGAAATGAAAACAGATATTCTTTTCAAGTCACTGGAGTCATTAAGCTAGGAGAAAACAAAAATCAAATATTGCAAGACCTGATATAAAACCATGAGAGCTAGCAGAGTTGTTTGTTTACCTCTTTAACACAACATTATTTTCTCTTGTCAGTTCTGAAAAGACACTCAGGCTCAAACCCTGTGCAGAAAGAGCTCTTTCTCTCTTACTGCACTCTAATAAGCACCTTGCAATGTGTCTTCCAGTTTACCTGTGATGATCTCAAACAAAATTTTGGTTTCATTTCTTCCCCTCTCCTGTGCATATTTCTTTAATTTCCTGAGTGTGTGTAAAAAAGCCCTGCACTGTAGAGACACAGGAGTGTCCACTGACACTGTTGTACACCACAACAACACAAAGAGTCCAACCTCAAAAGGCTGAAAATGACTCCTTTATTTTTGGCATGTGTCTCCTTTTTATACACTTCTATACAGACCAATTTGATTGGTGAAACAATGACAAACTTCTTCAATCACATTGGTCAGACCAGAGGGACATCAAGAAGTCCCTCCTAGGGAAAAAATGTAAACCAAATTTTCAGTTACAAAAACATATCTCTTGTTTACAGAAAATTCCCTGGGAAAAAAATTTCAGAGAACCAAAACATCTCAGGCATGAACCAGGGCTACAGTCCCCAGCAGGGAAGTTGAACCAGATGTTCTTCAAGGCTCCTTCCAACCCCAGCCACGCTGTGATTCTGTGGCTGCAGCACACACAGAGCTGTGCCTTGACACCTCCTGTCAGGGCAGTTTGTGTTCTCAGTTCTGACCATCCTGTGTTCAGGTCATGGTAAACCACCTATGGAGACAAGTATCAAATGCAGATAACACTAAATATTCTCCAGGCAGCCTTCGAGAGTCTTTGCCTTGAAATATCAATGTACAATGTTTTATAACACCAGTAGTTCACTCTGGAGGACCAATAACTCCTCTCTACCTTGTGACCACAGAGGAAACTGCACAAAGTTCTCCTACTGTATAGTAGAGAATACAAGAAGTAACTTTAAAATGCATCATTTGGATGCCATAACAGCCCCAAAGCAGCAGCCTAGAGCTCACTTGCCCAGCCAAGAAACTTCTTGAGGCTGTATTGCACATGCAAATCATAATGATATTTTTCCTGTGTTCAGCAGAAAACTGTGCAAACTGAAGGGGGTCTGAAGTAGTTCTCTATTCCACTTTATAACTTAAGACAATCCAAATAACAAACTATATTTCCAGAAATTGCTTTCTCTGGCATTATTGCGATGAATAAGCTTCAACAGTGTCACATACAGCACCTTTCTAGGTTTATAATTAGTCATAAACCACTAAAATATGTATTGTCTAGAAGCAAATATTACTTTCTTTGTATTGTATCTTGGTGATTGGCATGAAAGTTATGAAAGTCTCACTTGGGTAACAAAATATAACACCTAAACATCTTGATTTTCTCTTAAGGGCTAATATAATTTTCAATTCATGGTGTTGTATTTTTGACTATGGCAAGGTCTTCCAAACTGTCTTAGATAAAGTTGCAGAAAAGTTTAGTTGTCATTTTTTTCCAGGGAAGTTTTTCTTGGAAAACTCCAGTTCCACTCATCTGTTACACCACATCTAACAGTATCTGAGAGCCTTCCAGTATGCAGCAATACAACTAACTTTTCTGTATGTTTTGTATTCATCCCCCTCAGACTTACAGGTATATGCAGTAGAATGGTTTGCAGTGTGCATGTACAGCAAAAATTATTTATATTATCTATTTGTAATTGGGGCAAGTTCAAAGAAATGCACGTGGGATGGCTCTTGTTCCTGTGGGATTGGGATTCAGATATTAAACATTAATGAATGTCCATCTAATTGATGCATCACCCAGGTGTGGCTTTTCAGACTTACTCTATCATTAGTAATCATAGTCTTTCTTGTAGCACCTTCTGTTGGTCACTATCTTTTAAATAATGATCCTCAAAAAAGCTAAACAACTCCTAATTTCTTCTCCTAAGGCAGCCCCAGATGTGCTTTCCATCATCCTTTTCCCTTACCCAGCTTATGACAGGCCAAGTGGCAAATCCTGCTTTTCCCTGTCACTCTGCAATGCTCTGACCTCATCCTTCCTATTTGCTTCTCCTTCTGAACAGTCTTAAGGGGCTCCAAGGCCCAGCTGCTGAAGACAGCATCTACAATATCTCCCACCTCGTTATTCCCTAGGAACTATTTAGTGGAAACTCATTCCTAGGTACTTACAGATGTTAGCATAAATTCACCAAGCAGAAATTGTGTCAAAATAATCTAGAGGCCACCCACTGGGAAGGGAAGGTTTGGTGACAGAGGGGAAGCAGTTGAAAGCAGATATTTTGACTTTTTGTACTGTTTCTGACATTGCTTTTTGTGCTGTTCTCACAAGGAAAATTAGGAGAGGGAAGGGGCAAAATCATTTGAGTTATTCATCAGCAGTGGCTTGTTATTAAATTAGGGTGAGATAAGCAGAGTTTTCAGGGAGTTCTGCTCTGCTTTAGATTGTATTGTATTAATGTATCTCCATTAAAACCTCAGCGAAGGAGTAAAGGCTATCCACTGAAACCACAGATGACACAGCTCCCAAAGGGACAGAAACCACTCCAAAGGACAATATAATACCTACAAAAATCTCAACTGCAGTTCTTTGGCTGGTTTTAGTTCTTCTGGAAAGATCTCAAAGATCTCAAAGAGTAATGGCAGCAATGTATCGTTTTTTCCAGGTTTATTTAATCAAAATCCAAGAATTCTAAGGGGATAGAGGAAGTTTTAAAGGTATGAAAGGCTAGTAGAGACAGAAGCTGATGCAGTGGACAGAACAAGGCACCCCAGGCTTAGAATATTATGGCCCAGATCCAAAAGGTAGTCAATAATCTCACATCACTGGCAGACTGGTGACCCTCTGTAAGTCTAGGTCAGTACTGGGAACTTATTTAAGTCTCTTCTGTTCATTATAGCATCTGAGCTGCATCACTGTCTTCTGTTCCATTTCATGTCCCAAGAGTAAAAACAGACAATTCCTCTTCTCCTAACCTATCACAAGAGTGAGCAGGCTAGAAACCCTGTGCATGAAACAATGGATCTAGTAAATACAGTCTATAAACCAATATATAGGTCTCTTGACAACTTTACACCACTTTTCAACTTTGATCATAATTTAAAAGGTGGCACTTATGTGTATCGTGACTGCTCTCCTTTCAAAGTGTTGTTTCTCATGAAAAAGATGTCTTTGAAGCTAACAGCCATCAGGGTATTGCATTAATGCTATATTGACTCAGCCTTCATCCTTCCAAGGTGTATAAATTGAGTTGCATGCAGGCAGATATATGATGAGACCTTTCAAAGGAGATATCTGTGTGCTCATTATCATCACTATTACTCCATGTGTCCCAGAAAGGCATCATTGTGGGACATAGTAAAGCACAGAAATGAGGGACTTGGGAGATCAGACTGATGTTCCTGTCATGACCTTGGACATGTAATTTTCCCTTCCTGTGCCTCAGTTTCTGCTTTTATAAATTTAGAAAATGATACTTTGCAGACTGCATTAATATCTGCAGATGAAAAGCATTCCCTGAGAGACAGCTATTGCTATTATCTTTAAAGGTGTTTTATTTGGGAAAAATATTTTCCACCCCACCTGCCAAGAGCTTACAGCTTCAAACAAGAAGCAGGAAACTTTATCCTCCTTCTAGAGAAGCAGAGACATACAAATCAAGCCCAATTCCTTTGGTGACAATGGAAATTTGTAGCTAAATTGAGGATCCAATTTGCAAGCCAGTGTTTTAAGCATAGGCTTTTTCAGGTGTTCTCCCTGGACATTAAAGATTTAGTGCAAGTTTTCATGCAAGTGGATTTGTGCCAATATCCATGGCTAGAATTTTTCCCTTCGTCTCAAGTTATGCAGAAAACTGTTTGCTGATAGTTTGCTGGCCTGCCTAACACCCCAGAGGTGACCATAGAGCAGTAAAACTGCCCAGGTTGTAAATTATACAGACCCTTTCATGTTTTGAAACAGCAATCAAAATCTTACACAGCTTTTCCAACTATTTATTTGAATGGAAAGTGCACAAGAAAGAAATTCAGTACCTGCTGCAAGGTGCCAGGGGTTTAGAGAATCCCCAGGGACAAAGTGTTGCCATTCAGATGAGAGGGAAGATCAAATTTTGAAACTGGGTCAATAGACTGGGGTATAAATCATCCCTGTTTTGCACAGAAGCTTCCTTTCATTGTCACTCTGACCAAGGGGAAAATCTGGCACAGTGTAGTAATTATACATTGTATTGCTGTTTTAACCACATTTCACAACTTTCCTCTTGGCTGCTCTTTCACCTCACCACCTCTTTCTTCTTACATCCGTTGTTTCTGAACTTCTTTTCCTCCACATTTCATTCCCTAGTGCTGTTCTCCCTCTGAAATGTAGTGGGCCAAGCCCCTTTCTGTTCACCAGAATAATCAGTGTCTGAATAATATCACTGATACTGAAGTATCATTGTAGCTCCTTCACTTCCACAGATTAAACTAAGGCTGGGGGTCTCAGATTTCTGACTCAGTGTTTCAGGCTGCTGTGAATTCCAACAGACTGGATATCACCATATGCTTGATTTGCATGGAAGGTTACATTATTTTTGAAGACTTAGGTTTTGGAGATGAGATAAATACACTAGGTAAGTGGATCTCAGCCAGGAACTCCAGGTGGGCACCAGTACAGGCTGGTCCTGGTGGCAACAAGCTGTTCAGGAGCCCTGGGGGCCAAGAAGGCAAATGGTATCCTGAGGTGCATTAGGAAGAGTGTTGCCAGCAGGCTGGGGGAGGTGACCCTGACCCTCTACTCAGCCCTGGGGAGGCACATCTGGAGTGCTCTGTCCAGTTCTGGCTTCTCAGGACAAGAGAGACATGGAGTTCCTGGAAAAGGTCCATTGGAGAGTGACAAAGGGGATGCAGGGACTGAAGCATCTCTCTGATAAGGAAAGGCTGAGGGAGCTGGGACTGCTCAAGCTCAAGAAGAAGCAGCTGAGAGGAGTCCCTCATCCATGTCTGTCAGTACCTGCAGTGAGGTGTCAGAGGATGGATCAGGCTCTGCTCAGTGATGCCATCCAACAGGACAAGAGGCAAAGGGCAGAAACTGATGCCCAGGAAGTTCCACCTGAACATGAGGAAGAATTTTTGTCCTGTGCACTGACTGAGCACTGGAACAGGTTGCCCAGAAGAGGGTGTGGAGTCTCCCTTACTGGAGATATTCCAGAACTGTCTGGACACAATCCTGTGCCATGTGCTCTGGGATAAACTTGCATGGGCAAGGTGGTTGGACCATATGAGCCACTGTGGTCCCTTCCAACCTGACCCAATCTGTGGTTCTTTGATTCTGAACAGATCTAGAGAGCTGAGAGAAGGAAATCTAGGTGAAATACCCTTCTTTTTGGGGCAGGTGGGACTAGTTTTCAGGCAAGCTGACTGAAACATATATTGTCATTTTATTGCTAAAAGCTGTGTGGACATCCAGTGTAAACATAAGTAATGTCCTTTAGGTCCTTTAAATAAATAAAACATAATAAAACAAAACCCACTTGTTTTGGCACAGTTACAAAATGAACAGGAAGGAGTAAAGAGTATTTACAGGCTTTTAATAACACAATGTTGCAATTTAGGTTTCCCTTACAAAATAGTGCCCAGTATCTACTATCTCATGATAAATAGAAGCTGTATCGCATGACACTTGTGAACAATGGGTGAAATGGATATTAGAAAAAACTCATTTATCTTCTGCTTTATTCTGTGATAGAGGTCCTTGTCACCATGGCTATTATGTGACTAGCCCCAGAAAGGCCATGTCATTAGTTTTCTTTATCAAGATAGCAAGGTCTCCTTTAAAGGGACAGCACTTAGATTTTAGATTCAAATAGAAAATAGATTTCATTGTGTGAATGTTCCTATCTCTGTTTTTGCTGCTTAAATACATAGGTTATTTTCACAGCTGTCAACCAGATGAAATTAACATTCCTGTGATGAGGAAAGTATTCCTGGAACAGAAATAGAAAAAAATTGAATTTTATGAGCAGTTTGCTTGTATTTGTCTCATATATTTCTTTAGAACATGTGGCATTTCTTAGTTAAAATACCACACAAAGGGGAAAAAATAAATGAAAGCAACTTTCTGTATATTCTGTAAATCTATTTTCCCTTTTGTCTTTTCCACTCACAAATACATCTTCCTCTTGTCTGACAACCACTTTGAAAATTTTCCTCTGTTGCCACCAAAGCAACCGTGTGAGTGTCAACAAATCAGTAATGATTTAGAATATGTCAAAAAGAATTCAACATTTTTGTCTCTTTTCAAAAATCTTAATGACAGGTAGATAAAGTTGGACAACACCATCTCTATTGGCTTTCTCTGAGATTTGATAAGCATTTTTCATTGAACAAAAGAGCTTGTTCCACTTCTGCAGCAGGCAAGGCATGGGAAGTGCAGCTATAAAATCTGATAGTGCCACATATTTGTATTAACAATGTCTAGTTCTCTGCCTAATTAAGACCATTTTGGTTTTGATGATATAGAAGATCAATGATTACAAAATAATGTTGTTTTTTCCTTTCTCCTGAATTATGATACAATAGCAATTAACTCTCAGAGTACTCTGCTAGTTTAAATAGGTGATTAAAAGCACACTCTCATTTGCTAACTCAGTAGAGAAGAGCCTTAGAGGTAGAAGCACACTGGATCTGTCAATACTATTAGCTTACTGTATAAATCCCAAAGACTGCTTTAACCACATTTTAAATTAGAATAAAATTTTTAAATGCAAAAAATAATTGCATTAATACAACAATAAGGTTAGGAATTTTATGGCAGAAGATCAGGAAATAAAAAAGATAAGTCCCCTTCAGTAATAATCCATATCAGGAGTGTGTATTCAATGAGTAACCTAAGTGATGGATGTATCCAAATACATTGGAAATATTCTCAAAGTAATATATCCTCAACTACATTTACTAGGAATTGATTAGGTATGGGGAGGTTGAAAATCCTAACTGTCTTGTATTTACCATCTTGAAAATTGAATTTAATTGAAAATTAAAGACTTGAAAATACATTCTGGTTTTCCCTTGAAGTTGTTGCATGTCCTGCTACAAACTTTCTGGGAGTAGCTTATCCGTGTGCAATGTCCACTGAAGAACAGGAGTAGTCATGTTCCAGAAGTTTCCCACAGAACTGCCAACAAGAAAGTAGAGACTGCTACTTCAAAGAACTTTCCAGTATGACATCAGAGTGAACAGAGGCAGAAAACACCAGAAAAAAAAAAAATAAATCACCATAGATCACCATAGTAAATGGATAGCCATGGTCACTGAGCCCCTCCTGCCTGGAATCCCTTGGACAAGGAACATGCAGACTCTTTGACTGAACCACCAGTGCAGAACTCCTTGTTAGGCTGTTTATGCCTAAAGTGAACTTGTAGTGGTTTGAAAGCAAAACAAGTGAGAGGCTCCAAGTCAGAAATACAATTTAATAATAAGAAGAAAAAAGTAAAATAAAATAAAATAAAATAAATGCAATAATACAAAAAAACAATGACAGAGTCAGAATACAACCTGAGCAGGGTGATGGAAGCAGTCCAGATGAGGGGGTCTTCCTGGTAGCTCTGGTCCTCTGGGAATCCAGTGGGCAGGGACTGCCTGTACTGTCCCAAATCCCAGATTATATCCAGGTGAGAATGCTTGGCCCCTCCACCTGGGCGGAGCATCTCACACTGGGATGATGAGTCATACAGGGTGTCCTTGATGGTCCATTAAAGAGAGATAACTCCAGGAGGGAGTTGTCTATGAGTCGTGCAGCAGGCATTTGATGGGTAGAAGACACATTAACAGAAGAGAGCCTGGGAAAACACTGCTTCAGCAATTGGATTCAACAGTTCACGAAGACGGTGATAGAATACTTTGTGCACATCTTATACTACAACACAGGACACTTGTGCTCCTCCAATGCCAGTTTTTCTACTCCCCTACTATGTGTGATTTTTCCTTCTGGAATTTTCTCAGTGCCTAGGAAATAAAGAAATCTGAGATAGGAATGGAAAATGAAGATTCTCTAGCATTTCCTTTCTCAGTCTATTCCTACCTTTCTAGTCAAGCAGATGTTTTCTCTAGGTGATTCTTTAATTGTAGGGCCCTTAAAAGTCACATTCCTATTCCATTGGAGCACAGTCCACTCTTGGATATATTTTGATATGCGCCAGAAAATGCTCGTCACATCACTAACACATTTCACATTTGTTACAGTAACAGATGCACATGAGTGGAGGAAATCAAGGAATCACCTGAACTTACAATCATTTTCAATTCCTAATGGGAATTTCCTTTCAAGGCTCTGAATATTAGTTTTGGCTCAGGCCAAAGCCATAACAGCAGCAAAAGGCAAGAGCCTGTAGGAGCTCTAGTCTAAACAGATTAAGCAAAGTGGGGAATAAAAGCTGTGGAGGTAGAATACAGATGTGGAAAGATGGGGGGAATAGCCTAACAAGTAAGGATGATGACAAAGCTGTGAATATAATCAACTCCACGAACTCCCAGGTCAGGGCATAATCTAGCAAATTCAATTTGTTGATCACAAGAAGGTCAAAAATGGAGGGGGAACCCCAAACTGTGTTTAAAGCCACTTGTTTGAAATAATAATTCCATTGCATGAGGGGAGGATATTTTAAAAGTCACTACTACCCAGTATTGCATATATTGATCCACATGGTCTGGACAACCACCACACAGACCAGATCGTATAAATACCATGAGTACTCATTATATAACAAATCTTTATCTGTTTACCTTTCAGAATATTAGATTGATCTCCTCTGAACTTTGGGCTTTTAACAATCATAAATATTATTATTTCCCATTCATAGCAACTGCAGAAATATCAGGGATACTGCTGATGGAAAGACTATGACCTTATTTATTACACCACCTGTGTACTCTTGAGAACCCTATAATTGAAACATTACACATTGACTCACCTTTTTCTCATGATGTATTGCAACTTCTCAAGGCTAGAATTTTCAGTCATGGATTTTCAGAGTTATATGAGTGAAACAGATTTTTAATCTATTCTGCTCTGAGACAAGCTGGTTCTTCTCAAGAAACTCTCACTCTTTCCCAGTTGTTTTTATTTCATTAAAATGAATGTTCAAAAAAATTCCTTTTTCTCCTACAGTCCAGTTTACTCTTCAATAAAATTCTGCTACAATGTTTTCTGTTAACCAGGAAGGATTCAATAGTGCAGAGGAGCCATTAAGGACTCCAGCACTGCACACCCTGTTCCCCTCTCCCTCAAGGACCCCTAAAGTAATACATAAACTGATCTTAATGATAACCAGACAATGGTTTTGAGCTTCAGATCACCCTGGTTATTGTGTTTTTTTCATATTTCATCATTTCATGCTCGTTAATTTCTATCTAAAACCCTGCTGAAAATCGTGTCACCTCCTGTAGAAATAGCTGGGGATGAGTTATAGAGGAAGCTACTCACAGGTGAGAAGGTTACACTCAAATGTCTCAAACACTTTGAAATCTACTAAGGTAGATCAAGGTAAGGAATTATTATTGACTACAGTTTTGACTGGAAATACTGAATTCCCTTAATTCTCTGAAAAAAACTCTAATTTTTGAGAAGGGGCATGTCATTCCTCACCTAAATTTCCTGGCATCATTTCCAGCTTCTTTCCTCTTAATAAAAAGAAGTTCCAGAACACTGCCTCCATATTTGACACATTTAAATAATGAATGTCTACCGAAAGAATGCATGAAAATTATTCTTGGCTTTGGTTACTAGAGAAGTTAACATAAGCTACTTAGATTACTATTATAAAAATGTTATTCAAATGTTTTTACTAATGTAAGTCCATATTGAGAGCTTGATCATGAATGGCTTTTGTTCTTCAAGTTCTTCTTGACCTGCATAATCCTTTGGTTTGAATTCTTGAGGGGAAATAAAAGTGCATTAAAGAAATCATGCTCTGTATACAAATAATTTTTCATTATTTGCATAATGAAGGAGTATTCCTCCCTATTATGCACACTTTCTTCTTACACTGAAATTTCTTCACATCCAAAAAATATGGAGACTCGAGTCACCAAGGTCTGAAGTTTGACAATGTGTTAAAGTATTTTTACTGCAGTAATTTAAAGTAGGCTGCACCAGTTGCTACTTTTTCTGTCAACCAGAAGATCTTTCCAAAAGGAAAAAAATACACCCTACCTCTTTTGCTGACCTACGAACAGTTTCCCAACTGCTTCAAGAAAATAAAATCTGAAGGGAAGTCTAAGACAGTAACAGAGAAATCCACATTCTACTGAAGAGATGACAAGGTATTTCAAATTTTGAGGAATACTCTGCCAACAAAGTAGCAAAACTGGACTGAGGAAAGTCAGGAGGCCATTAGTATGTCCACAGTGGCATGGAAATCCTTTCTGCCACAGAATGTCCCTTTTTGCCTTCTAGAGTTTATCCTGCTTAACACTGTTGGTGACTGCTCTGCTGTTAGTGATGAAGTTAATGGTTCTGGTATCATTAGTTAATCAGGAGAGATTCCCATTTTCAGATATCCATATTCATTCTCATAGACGATTATTCTCGGGAGTTTTATAATGGTTTGTAGTCATCAGCCGATGGTAATTACGGAAGAAAAATATTTCAGATGAAAGAGAGATGGAGATTGAGTGGATTGAGCAAGGTCACTGAAGTGATTTGGGGATTACTTTCCCAGTCCAATTCCCATCTCCCATCTCCCAAAACATATTCATCTGCAGGATGTATTCTTCTCTTGAAGACAGAAGGCATAAATATTACTGCACAATTTTTCCTTTACTGTGGGAGTGTGGTAGTGTACTGCCACCCTCTGCTGGAATATACATGGACCAAGCAATTTCTCCACCTCCCCATATCTATTCAGAAAGAACAGTATGGATTGTATTCTATTTTCTTGTTCAATACAGGCAAACCTAAAGAATGTGGAAGGCCAATTTGATATTAAGCTTAAAAAAATCAGAATTTGTTTGTAATAAATTTTGTTACAAGACTATTGTATAGTAAGTACATATACAATTCCTACAGAGGCATTTGGTCAGGGAACTTTGGTGTTACTGGTTGCAGAGTTGTAGTCCTCTAGGGATTCAACTTTATAATCATTGTGAATGCACTCAGACAAGCTTCCAGTTATGACTTTCTGCAACACTTTTAAACCCTTCCAGAGAACCCTTAAAATCAGAAAGAGACGCAAGGTCAACTACTGTCCTTTCTTAGTATGAACCAAAGTCTATCTGAGATTACTCAGGTTGTAAGCCAGAACTTCCTGCTTTGTTACAGTGGAATCAGTCTTTTAAGTTACAAAGGCATTAAGTTACAAAGGGTGCATTGAGAGGGGCAAGAGTAAATTATTTAAAACAAGATCAAGAGATAAACAATTTTGCTTATGTGTTTGCTCTAAAGAGGTACAGCAAGGCCATTTTCAAATGCAAGAGATGGAACTGGGCACCTCCATTTCTGCTTGCCCACTTTGGTGGTTTACATACAGATAAACAATGCTCAGTCCTGTCCCAACTTCTTCAAAACACTCAACCCCAACACCAAGAGGTTGAAAACCACTAAACCACTCTGAAATCTTACTTTTCCATCATCACTAATGCGCAGGATGAGTTCAGCTTCTTAAAAAAAAAAAAAAATCGGAGCTATTAAGATTAAATTCTGACCATATGGGAGTTACAAGAAGGTCTCAGCACAGGAATATTCCATCATGTTAATTGATTACTGCAATATGCTGCACATGAGGAGAAGGAAGGCAAAAGAATGTTATGAAGATGTTCCAGCAGGTCTCGTCTTTGAGTAATGCAGATTACTGAGAATTTATTGCCAAAGAATTTACTGCTTTTATTCACATTTGGCTCTGATTTAAGGGTCTAATCCAGACTCTTGAAACAAATGGTAGACAAAACCTTGACTGTACTTGAGCTAGGATCTTTACAAAATTAAGTTAACAACTAAAAACAACACTTTGCTTATTTAGGACAATCATATTTTTGCACCTGGCAGTCCACAGCTCTTGGACAATGCTGACTAAAACAGTCCTGTGCTAGGATGCTCCCATGACCACACTCTGTGAATGACCACCTAAGGTTTTTTAGTGATAATATTTGTTAACTTGGAATTATATTAAGTAAAAAAAAAAAAAAAAATAGAAAGCATTAGTTTGGGTAATCACCTATCCATTAAATGTTGCTTACATTCAGGTCTAATTCATTTCAAATGCAGGTTGCGTTCACTATTATTTCCATCTAAAAATGCCTTCATTCTGTGTTTGAACCTTAGTTATAGCCATGGGAAAAAAAAATTCGAGGGAACTGTAGTGCAAGCAAGGGAAAAATCATGACAGTTTGGCAGGGAAAGTGTGGCATAAGGAGAAAGCTGGGTTAACATTAAAGCTCTGTATTTCAACATCTTCACTAATAATTTGGAATTTAAAATCAATTCAGACTACTAACGTGAGAGAGCTTTCAATGAAATCATGGAGACTGGACTTATGAGACATCTGTGCCATAAACTGAAGCTTAACTGCATTACTGTGGTCAAAGTGCTGAATTAAAGGGAGTCAGGAGGGGGACAAGGGAGGAGAGACAAGAGGTATCGCCTCTAAAACCTCTATAAATCTCACCTCCCTCCTTCCTGCTGACATCATTAGATTCCTACTTTGCCACTGAATAGTCTCAGGTAGGGCTTTAGCATTTGACAAATGAAGGCAATTTGAGGGTTTTATACTTGTGGATACATTGTAGGACTTACTGTGGGACTTAAAAGCATTTTTCTTGTAAATCAAATATTACCCTGGAAAATAACAATACTGGCAAATGAAACCAGTGAGGTGCCACTCAAGGCTACAGTCCTGCTTTAGTCATGTTGCTCTTTGAGAATCTAAAGCTTTTAATCATGCCAGGCTGACACGTTTTGGGTTAAAATTCATGGGCATTTACAGATATTATTTTAGCCACTGGAGAGTTCACTTACTAATACAACATAGATTCTATTGAAGCCATGGAAATTTTTGCATTATTTTTTGAATGCCCTACAATAACTGCAAATTTCAAACATACCTGAGTTCATATGTGACAAAGTTAATGAAAAATTGACTTAATTTGCAATGATTTTGTGTCTCTGTTCTTCTATATTTGGTCTGTGTGCTGTTTATTAGGCACTTATTCAGTATAAAACCAGAATATTTTGATTGCTTAATATCTTCATAGCTATAGCTTGTGTTGACTTTTGTATTAGTGTTCTAACCTTGAATTAATAATTAAATAAATGAATTCATACGTCCATGCTGTTTTCAGTATCCAGTCAAGGCCAGTGTGGTCTTATCAGAGGATACAGGAAACAATTAACTGCTGAGAGATTCATTCAATAAGGCAATTCTTCATTTTTCAGATGAATTATCGAGTAAATACCCATGAGATACCAGTCCAAACTATAAAACCAAGGCTGTTAGAAACTAGTCTTGGGGTTTTTTACCTCCTAGGTTTCAGGAGAAGTTTAAGGGCTGGCAGGAAATATCAAGGGTAATTTCTGTTTCCCCCTCTACATGCATGCAGTTACCTGGCATTGAGAAGATTTAGAAAGCAAGAGGGGCAAATTATATATATATATATATATATATATATATATATACACACATATATATATAGCAGACAATTATAACCAAACAAAATCAGAAAATGGCACCAACTACTTGCTATTGGAAACAACCACTGGAAAGATGTCCTTTACTTTCATGAGAATGTAAGTGTGGTTTTACAGAGTGCACTGCATGAAAGCCTAAGCCTTTTGAATATTCCTTCAACAGTAATATTCCTCCTGTTGACAAATCTTTTAAATACCTTAGGCAAGCACTACTTCATGCAAATCAGATTTTTCAGAGGTGCCATGTGAGAACACATGCATCAGACCCAAATCCACCGGGATGCCAGGGATAAACACATGTTACCAAATCATGGGAAGATCAGAACTGGTTTTAAGTATCAGCCTTCCTGGAATGCAGATTCATTTCTCCATAAGACCATTTCCCAGACAGATCTATTTCTGAATATCAAGTTTTTAGTTCATCTTAGTTTGTATTTCTGTCTGAACCCATGACTGTCAGCCTCATATTTGAAAAGCCATCTATTTCTCAGGCATTTAAACTAACCTGTTCATGGATATGCATGGCTTGTAAACCTCCTTCCATATACCAATCTTAATGAGATTTTGCTCTTCAGCCTTCCAGTTACAGGCAAAACAATCTGGTTTTGTGACTCTGGTGTGTCTGCTTCGAATGTGAAATAGGCTGGCACGTTTGTGTCTCTCACTTTTGTATCTGGGTGGCAATTTATGTTATGCACAGAGAAGCACAGTTTAAAATCAACAATAAAAATACTTTAATCTAAATTTTCTGGATTTCATTTATTTTCAGGTGTGTGTAAGGATAAAAAAATTTACTGAAGTGCCAGTCTAGAAAATGGAGCTCTGAAAAAAAAAGAAAATCCCTACGTAATTGTTAATAGCAATTGTGTCCAAAGTAAATCCTATTTAATATGACTAGAGGATGTATAGGTAATTTCCAATTTAAGCAGAATGCCAAACAGTACAATAGATTTTATATTTCTCTCCAGGTGTGCAAATTGTTAATTAACCAAATTCAATTAGTTAAGTGGAGTATAAAGGACTGTATCACAATAATGTTCAGCATTTAACCTTTACCTCTAGCTATGGATTTTTAGCAGCATGAAATGTCTTTTGTGCAGCCTGAGAACCCCTCCCCGGGCTCCCTGGGTGCTGGCTGTGGACATGCTGATGTGATTGCCTATGCTCCAGGGACTACACGTGGCTGACACACTTCTGGCCAGCTGACCCGTGTAATCTGACCTTCTGCATGCTGCACTCTTGTAAAACAAGGCAAATGCTCCTAAATCACCATCGGGATAGTTTAACACATTTTAATTTGCATTTACAAGAGGCGACAAAATGCACTTAGAGTCAAACTCTGTGGAAGTTTATCAAAGAACCTTTCATTTACTGGGAGCCACTCATGAGCACTGGACCAGGTGATTTCAAGAGGTTCCTTCCACCCTTTTTTCCCTGCAATTCTGAGAATTATGTAATTGAGTGACTGAATTGAATCGAAGATTCTCAGCCAGTGAACTCTGATAGCCCAGAAGTAACCAGACTATCTCACCTGGAGCCATCACCCCTATACTGATGATACAGTGCATCTTAGAGTCATAGAATAAAGGTTGGAAAAGATCTCTGAGATCATTGAGCCCAACCTTTGAACAAACACCACCACGTCAACTAAACCACAGCACTAAGTGCCTTGTTGGACATTCTTGGACATTCCCAGGGAGACAGTGAGTCCACCATTTCCCTGGGCAACCCTTTCCAGTGTTTGACCATCCTTTCAGTGAGGAAATTCTTCCTGATGTCCAACCTGAACCTCCCCTGCTGCAGCTCAAGGCCGTGTCCTCTTGTTGTAGCACTGGTGCTGTGGTGCTGCAATGGGGTTGTTGTGGAGGAACTCTTACTTGAAAGGAAAGGTATTTCAGGCATCAATAAATAACTAAGGTGCCCACACAGAGGGGTTATATTGGAATACCTGAAGCCCAGACTAGCTAACCTGTTATGTCCCTGAACTGCATGAAGCTTTTAGTGCTGCTGAAGAATTTCTTAAAGCTTACCTGGAGCAAGAATAAATTGTTGAGGAAGGAGATGTGGGAATGGGGATATTACAGAGCTCACTGGTGAGGTAGTGGTTATAGCCCCAAGCTTTATAGGTTTAAATCTCCAGATTTGTTATTGGACTGTATCTGGTTTATAATAACATGATGATTTTTCTTCACAGACTGGTGGTCTCAGACAGTTCGGAGCAAAATTCTGACTGTTTGTCTGAACTATGAAGGTTGATTCAAACCCAGGAATTTTCTGATCAGACAGACTGAGAAGCCCAAAACAGACAAACTAGAAGTCAGATGACTCAGAAGACTTAGTCCTGGACCACTTAGTCCTGGTCCTCATCTCATAATCTTTGAAAATTACAAGTACACATGCCCTACAAAGTTAAGTGAAATTAAAATTAATTTATTATTGATTTAAAAGATTCTAAAACCTCAGAATCAGATGCAGAACACTCACAGAGTGTGTCACAAATTGAATTCATTCTTTTCAAAGAAAGGTTTTCATTCAGGAAAAGAAAATCAATTTTTTGAATGTAGTAGGCAGACAGATCAATTTATTGTAGAGCTGTTGTTCAAGGAATCCTCAGAGTGTCATATTATCCAGGTTTAAAACAAAATTGATCTAATTTAATTTTTTAAAATATGTAAATTATGCTCTCATTGGATTTCTGATGTGAGTCAGTCAAAGACTGCACCACAAGAATCAGTCCACAGTTGGTTTGTGGGGGTTTTATTTATCTTGGTTTAACCTTCATTATGGTGGTATTGAAGAGTCCTTTTGAGAGCCTGGTTCTGTGAGAGCAGGCAAGGAAGGGGAGGGACCCTGCAGGAGTTGAAAGGGCACAGCAGACAGACAGGAGGCAAATGGGAAAGACAAGAAATGGATAAACATGAAGTCAACAGCCAGTGGGGGAGGAAAAAAGGACTTTTGGTTCATGGCTCACTTAATTAATCAAGGAAACAACTCATAGGCACCACACCAGAAAATTTAATTTTGCAAGATTTTCAAGCCACAACATGAAAATATAAAAAATCACCAGTCTATAAAATACATGCCAATAATTCTGAGGTCAATATTACGTTTTCAGTAATATAAAATCCTTGGTAGTTTCATCCTTGTTTTAGCAGGCTCAGTTTGGATCACTTTAACACAAACAGCAAAATTCCAAACATTTGTGATGCTTTTTACAGTTTATTTTGCCTGCATTTTGGGACTTCCTATCACCTGTTTTTAGCTGAGGATTTTCATGGACTGCATATTCAAGCAGGATTATGCTCTCCCTGTCCTGAATCAGAAACCTAAAGCTTATGACTGGGGCAGCCTGAGAGTCTCTACGTCACTATAAAACTTCTTTCTCATATGATCTCAAGCTGGAGACCAGGTACAAGGCTACTTTGTATTTAGATTAAGGAATGGAAATTCTCTGCTTTTAAAATTTCATATTGACTGAAAACAGTGATTTTTCTGTGCTTCCCATATCCAAATGCTACTCAATCCCTGTGTTCTCCTAAATAGCCATTGACTCAGGTATCAAAACTTCACTTCTCAGGTGGGATAATGCCATCCCTGGAAACAGTCAAGGCCAGGTTGCACTGGGCTCTGAACAGTCTGATCCAGTTGAAGGTGTCCCTGCTCATTGCAAAGTTGTTGGAGAGATAAATTTTAATAGTCCTTTCCAACCCAAACCATTCTGTGATTCTATGACATCATTTTTTTCAACAAAGCTCCACATCAGTCACTATAGGAATAGTAGTAGGAATAGGAATACTATAGGAATAGTACTACCTCTCAGTACATCAATATTTTTTTTCTTGCAGGTCCTGTGTAGGACCTGGGTTATGGCTATCATCCTCTTTAGCTACGTTTTCCTTTGAAAGAAATAAAATTCCATCCAGTCATTTCATGGCACGTTTCGAGTTTCATGGTGTTGGTAGTATGATAAGGTTGTGCTTTCTAAAAGTAGACTAGACACCTCAAGTGAGTATTAATAAACTGCCTAATGTTTTTATCTCATTCACATAAAAGCCCCACTTTGACCATGCAAATAACTTTTTGAAGTTGGAGGGAATTTGCCTGTGACATCCTACATATGCTTTAGCCCAATGTGCATTATTGGGGCACTTAATGATTTTTGTCCTGACCACTTTAATGCCCATTTTAGCATCTGGCATGCATGAAATTCCTTTACTGACACACTTATGAGGATAATCTGGCATTTAACTCCTATCTTTACTGAGTCAGGTGCATTTTGCTTTCATCTTTATTCTAAGCTAATACGGTATTTGCTGATTACCTTTATCAATCTCTCTGTGCTAAATTTGAGTATATTCACTGAACAAACTGCACTATAAACAACCTGTTTGGTATGTAGATAAGAACTGGATCCTTGTAATCCAAAATTGTTATTACTTCAGGCCCCAAAAGTGTAATTTAAGATCAAAGCTTGAATTGGTATCATAAATGCGATTCAAAAAAAAGGAAAACCTGAATGATTTTCAGATAAATAAAATCAGGCTAAATAAATGCAAATCTATAACAATTTTGTTCACATAATTTAGTGTATTTAATTTAATTTTGTAATTTTTTTTTGTTAGGTCTACAAACAGAAAGAGCTCAAGGTGTTAATCAGCTGAACAGGTGAGAGCCAAGTTTTCCCTAGTACTTCAGAATTTTATGACATTCACTCAATTTTTCTACTGTATATAATAGTATAGTACAGTATAGTATAGTATAGTATAATATAATATAATATAATATAATATAATATAATATAATATTATATTATATTATATTATATTATATTGTATTATATTATATTATATTATATTATATTATATTATATTATATTATATTATAT
>JBBMKD010000053.1:5203310-5323951 GCA_037834095.1 Argya squamiceps
ATTATATTATATTATATTATATTATATTATATTGTATTATATTATATTATATTATATTATATTATATTATATTATATCATATCAATTATATATATTCTAACTTCTAAAATCTTATTTGCTATAATTTTACATGTTCTTTTCTGTGTGTTTTATTACTTTTAGACAATTTTCATAGTTTGTGTCCATTACTTCTCCTGCCCATTGTTTTATTTGTTTTAGGTAAAAAAAAATTAAAACATACACACGAGAAAGAGCTGGATTAACAACAAAATATTTTCAGGTCATAAGAAAAAAAAAGAAAAAAAGTCTTACAGTTTGATATGAATTGAAATGTTGATAAGCAATAAATATAAAATATAAAAAATATACATGATGGACCAGCTCTATAAACAGCCCCAATATATTAATCAGTATTTGGAATATAATTTCTGTATTCTCTTGTTTTCAGTTAAATATATATACTGATGCAAGTAACAAAGTCATGCATGCAACTTTAGTATAGTCTGCCTATGATCATGCAAACTTATCAACAGAATTTAACAAATAACAGAAATTGAATTTTGGACTCCCGAACATGGTTAAATTTTAACTTTTTCTTTCTGTAATAAAGGCTTAATTATGTTTACAAGAGCTGAAGAGCTAGAAGAAAAGTGACACCTAATATAAATATTTGTTTGACCATCATTTGGTAAATACTTTTTTTTTCTTCTTTCCTTAGATATTCAGCTCTTTTCAACAGAATAACAAGGAGTAGGTAAGTTACAATGATGAATTATTCTTTCCAGTTTCATGTTCTATTTAAAGCCTTTTCATTCATTAGAGCTTTGTAATTTGTCTTGGGTTTGCTAGTTTTCACGCTCCCATGTATTTTTTACGAAATAATTTATTACAATCTATATTTCTTTCTTTTCAAAATTATAATCCAATTACTTCCTCAGTAAACAAGAATTCCTCCTTTTTATGTGAAATGAACTACCAGCCAAAGCAGTTTCTGATTAGACAAGCTAATTTTGAAAGAACAGATAGAATGAAGCAATGAACTGGATAAAAAATAATAATGGAGCATACCTTGTTAGATAACAAATGGAACAGACTTTGGAGACAATTAATGCACAAGATACTTAATGCTGAAGTATGTTAAACAAATTTTGTCTTATTTATTTGCTGCTATAAATCATAGCTAGTTTCCTTAAATAATGTGCTCTAACCACCCAGGGTACATCATGTTTCTGTAAATATGTGCTGTGTTCTTTACTGGAAAGAACCCTTTGTAGGACAGCATGTATATATTTATATATACATAGATATAAACCAAGACAGATCCATCAATTGATTGTTCCATCAAGGGAAACTGGTGTAACAACAAATAGGAAATTCGTGGTAATTTCATCCAATAGATAAATATTATTTATTCTACTTTGATTTTCCAAATGAATTACAGACTGAGCGGTCATTATTTGCTGGGTTTGATTCTGTTTCAAGTCTTATGCAAAAGTAGCATTTTTATTTGGTTTGTTGTGGACAGGTGTGTCAGGCCTTGTTCTTCAATTTCCTCCCCTTGAATCAATCCTTGATTCAGACTCCTTGAGTCTGAGGAGCAGCCCTTTATAGTCCAGCTGGAATAGCATAAGGATGAGACCACTTATAAATATGAGAAAACCTTTTCCCTTACTGGTATTGCATCCAACTCAAGTTTAAGAGCCATCAAAAAGACTTCATTTTAAATGTATACTATTAAAGATATTACTAGGAAGGTAGCAAAAATTACCAGTACCATGAACAGTCAGTCTTTAGCATTGAAGAAGGGAAGGAAATCATTAGTGTTTACTTCTTTCTGCAATCCCTGTAGTTACCCACATTATGCAGATTAAACTGTTCTCCTGTGCTATTATAACTTGTATTAAACCAGTCCTTCTACTTCTGTTTGTGCTGCAAACTTCAGTTTTACCTAATGTTTTAATAATAAAAACTTCAGTGGTGTTTCTGGAGAAATAAAACCAATCTTCCTAAATGTGTGGATGGCTCTTATTACAAAAGTATTAATCCATTCCATCTGTGTTTCCTGCTTCCTGCATTTATTTTTCAGTACTAATAACATGGATAGTAATATTTCTTGGCGAATGGTAACCTATCTGTAAGCAATGCAGATACTGATTTTTTTTTACTTTCTTCCAGATACTTCCCCTTATTAATTTTCTTTCAGAGATTATGCTGCCAAATCCCTCTTGTCTCTCCTGTCTGTATATGGAAATCATCTCTAGCTGCCTTCTCTCCCTTACTCACACAAATTGCACCTTAACACTGATCCAGTAAAATAACTTCATAGTTTCAACATCCTACTTTACTTATGAATCCTTGCCTAATTCTGTATAATTTCTCATCTCCTCTATTCTCAGTTTTCCAATAAGGACCTTTGATTTCCTCTTGAGAGTTCTCACCTTGAAAGAAAGTCCTTTCCAAGATCATTACCTTTCGGGCCTTGTGATTTCCCTTAGAGTACCCACTCCTAAACTGTGACTATCCAATTTACCAATGGAGATTATTTTTATATAGAATAGAGCCCTTCTGCATTTCAGAAGTCCTTAAAATGTCAGAGAACCACTCTGCCAGAGAACACACAAATGCAGTTACAACTGAGTGATACATATGTTAATAAATATGACCAAATTTAACTTGGCCTGCCTGTTCCCTCTCATTATATATGTATTCTGTTAATAACAGAAGTTAAAGATTAAAGAGTTATCTAGGTTAGTGGAAAGGTGAGTTATGGTCAAGACACTCATTGCATAATTCTGCATGTTTTATCTGCACATTGTATTTTCATTTCTCATGCGATCTGTTGCCAGAAAAAGACTTTTGCATTCTCATGTCTCAATCAGATCCTCCAGGTGTTTCATACTCCAGTCAAATGTGATAAAATTTAGTAATTGTTGTAATGTGGGCTTCTATTTGGATGTTATTTTCTTTCTGTCCAGGTGTAGGCCAGGATTTGGTTTGCTGCAGAGCAAAAGATTTAGCACAGAGGCAGGTTGTGCTTTAATTCAACTGTCTTAGGATGTGCAATGAAGGGATAGAGACAAACCTTGGAGCACAGATTGGATCTCACACATGGAAACACAAAGGCTGATGTGTTGCCATTTTAGCCTGAATAAGTTGGAGAGACAAGGGTGGAAAGACACCTGAATGCAGGAACCATGGTGATGGGAGAGCAAGAACCATTCCATGGAGGAGAAAAATGGTGGGGGCAGATTGGAACAGGAACCAGTGGTGATTTCAAACACTTATTGTATCAAAACTCCTCCAGCAGAGCCCTGTGACAGGGCCTAGGGAATCATGGTGAATGATCTAGTCAGGATACAATGAAGATTTCAAGGCTTGCCTGTATTTCGTTGGAAAGTTGAGTAAAATCAGCTTGTTTCCTGGGAAATTGTTTTGTATGAACAGAACCAGCGTTTTCTGTAGGAAGACAAATATTCTGGTGACTATTTTGACCATCCTAATTTTCAGATCTTGTGCTGTTTCTCTCTGCTGCTTGATTGCAGGAATTGTCATTTTTAGTTACATTTGCACATTGCCTCAATACTGGCTGGAGGCCATAGATTACAGCACAAAGGCATAGAAATTGAGACTTAGGATGGTTTTGTTTCCTATCTAATTAATGAACCCCCTAACTAATGCTGCCAGAAGTTGAGACTGTCGCATGACTGATCAGTCCTGAAAAATTGAGCCATAATGCAACATTTCAGATGTTTCAATATATTTTTGGCATTGCTGGCATAGAAATATACCACAGCAAAATGTTAAATTGCTAAGTGTGGATAGTTTATACCCAAGCATAGTATAATCACAAGTGCTGACACTGTTCTCTTCTCTTTTGTGGCAAAGCTGATTTAAATTTTAGTTCACATTTTTTAATTTATTTCTGCTTTTAATTTCCTCTTTTCATATAGGGAAAATTATGATCTTATGAAGCTGACATTAAATGATCAAACAATATTGAACAACCTAATGAAAATCTTAAGCAAAAGTCATTGTGAATTAGGTATTTGCTAAACTGACAACACAAGCCTTTGTAAACCTGATATTGTTCTTATGTAAACTCATGAATGGAGACTTTCTCAAATAAATTACTTAATAACATCAGAGTCATTGGCTGAGTAAATATATCCCAGGGGCGCATACTAAGATTCCTGAATTTAAATGTTGAATAGAACTTTATATTTGTCACCTTTACTAACGAGTTTTTCCTTATGAAATCATTATTAGCATGAAAAAGTTAAAATTTGTATCTAATTTCTTGAATTAATGCTGTTTGAAGACCCTAAGGGTTTGAAAGTTCTTTCACTGGAATTCATCATTTACATAATTTTCATAGCCCCAACACTTTGCTCTCTGCTATGAATGCACATTGTGGGTTTTTTATGCATTAAAGCAGCAACTTCTATTTTTCTCCACACAAAACAATTAAGAGAAGAATAACAGGTAATAAACATTTTTAATCTTTAATATTACATTAACAGTGAAGTGCCATATTTCATGCTTTCACAACCACATTGCATGCTGAATGATGCATTTTTGGTCCCTCACTATGAAGATATTTGATTAGAAAGGAAAAACAATTGAGTTATTTGAGATCAGTGGAGCTTTCCATCATTTCCTGCTTGAGAAACTTGCAAGTGCACAGCAGCATGGCCAGATTTTTAAGCAGACTTGACCATATTTTCTCAATTCTACATTGTCATAGTTCAGCCATGATCTATGAATGTTTACTCGATTTTGTTGCTGTTGTTGTTCCTAATATAGCTTATTATATGGGAGATTTATTCTCTTTTAAGCTGAAACCAGTGCAGCACAGTTTCTGACCAAAATATCCCCTGATGTTAACCTCTCCTCTGCCTACTGTTATTAATAATAATTTTTATTACTGCAAGTCTTTTGCACTCGGGGTCACAAACATATGGTAGAAGTAAGAGATGTGTGTAGGATGGACCCAAACTGGAAAACCAAATTAGCAGCAAAGACATATTTAATATCTGCATCCTCTGGGCTTAGCATAACTGCAAAGGAAACATGACAGCCCAGACAGTGTTTGGTACAGAAAAACTGAACTTATCTCTGTGTCAGGGCTAAACTTGTTTGACAAGATCCTACAAATGATCTTTATGTGGTAGACAAGTCTGTTCCACAATTTAACACTGTCCATAAGAATTTTAATTGTTGCTGTTGCTATTATTATTACTATTAATTATTATTATAATTATTATTCTTGTCTGTGTACAGTGAAAACCCTAATATAAATGATGCAATCCAGTTTGTGGCAAACTCTTGGTTAGGATTCAATGTGAGATGAAGCTTCACTCTTAGGTATACATTTCTCACTCCACAATGGGTATCTAAAAGGCCATCGTACCCACATAAGATTGACTACTTTTAACAAATATTTCTCCTTTGTCTGGGATGGGAACACACATAATGGAATTACTTCTATATTTTCAATATTTAAAGTCTAAATCTGAAGCCAAATGTGATCTTTGAGTTTGATTCATATATTCACATCTAGTGCTATTTAAGTCTAGTGTCATGTACTCACATAATAAAAGAATTTATGCCACCTTCTTACAGCAGCCCCTGGAATTAGTCTCTACTATCCCAGTTCAAAATGAAGAAGCAGCTTCATGAAGTTTAAACTGAACATAATTTACCTTGCATTTCTAAATGCAATGCAATGAAGTGAACACTGACTCTTTTTAAAGCCAGTTTATTGTGTGTCAGCTATCCTCCAATCTCCTTCAAAGTTTATGTAAAAACACATTGTTTTTCTATAGAAGTAAAATCACACATCTGTGTGTTTTCTCCAGTCACAAAGCATCTAGAAACAGCTTCTTAGTGTATTATGTAGATTATTCCTGTTGTTTTCCAATAGCAGCTTCAAGTGTCATGCTATGTGTTAATCTTGCTGCTCTTCCCACCTAGGGTCAATACCAAAGAGTCTGAGGGTTGGAAAATAAAGAACAGTCTTGAAAATGTTGTTAACTATTAAGTCCAGATGAAACAATTTTTGCTGATCATTGTTTGATGTAGAAAAGTCTTAAATCAAATACTGGCACAGAATGAACCCATGAAACCCTGTAAGTCTGTCTTTGGAACATCAGCATCTTCCCTTCAAACCTTGTCCAACATCTTCTCTCTGGACAAACTGCTCTGCTTGACAGAGTGGAGGAAGCCCAGTCTGTGTGATCAACTGTGTGCAGTTTTAAATTTCCTACAAATCACGTCAGTGCTTTGAAAACATGTGGTACTGCAGGAATGAGCCATATTAAAGTTATTCATTTTGGACTCCAAATGAACAACCTCAGAACAGCTTGTTGGAAGCCCCTGGCACTCAGTTACAGTCAAATTTGATGATGGCTTGTAATGTGCACGTCAAAACGAGGTCAGCCATTTGAGGCTGCTCACTACCAACCTTCCTTTTCCACGAGCCAAATCACTGCCCAGATGCTCATCGAGCCTTATTACCATAATGCCAACATGTTACCCAGGTTCAAATGTGGGGTTTGCTGTTGATCCAAACGTACACTAAAGCCACTGAAAAACTCCATCAAGGAGTGCTATGCTGCTCGTGGGTGCCAAAATTCAACTGGCTCAGAATTTTGAGGGATTTTGAGTCATTTGTTCTGTCACCCTAATTCACTGCATTGTAAATTCTGGTTTGTGGGATATCAGACATTAGATGAATCTAGATGTTTGGGACAAGCCAAGGCAGCACTTTGAAAATTTCCCCACTAATTCATGTGGACTCTGGATGCAGCTATTGGAAAACCAGCACCTTACATCCATCACCCTACTAAGATTCCAGACAATGTCACGCTGTGATGATGTGCTCTTGAGGCATAATTGTTTGTCTGATTTGCAGTATCTCCTGGTAACCCAGGCGCTCTCCTTCTTTACCCATTCCAACAATAATGACCACAAATTGAAAGAAAAGCACTCATGAATCTTAAATTAAAACATGTAACTCAAATATTTATCCCACAGCAAGGTTTGACTGATTATAAATGAAAACTATTTGGACTGATTTTAGGATTTTATGATAATATATTGCTGCTCTGTAAACCAAAGCTATGAAAAATATGACTAATGGTACCAAAACAACAGTAGCTGCATAATCCTATCTGTTTATCTATTCTAGCTTGAATAACTCAGAGACATGGTCTATTTCACTATAATTAGTGCACTGATTTTAGGTGTGTAGACCTAAGTTTCATCTATCTATCCATCAGAAGATCTTGAAGGCATACCAAGCTTGAGTTTCATTGAGTCATTCCACTATTTTCAGCTTTTTTCAATGCGTTTGTTAGATAGAATGAAAAAAGATCTCATTTATTAAAATTTCCCTCAGTGTTGCATTTTTCCTTTCTTGCACGCTGGTACCTTGTAATGTTATTTCTACAAAACACACACTTCTCAGGAAATTTTACTCATTGGTGTAGAGTAGTGTCATATATTGGAAGAGAATATTCATGAACAGAAAACACTATTTGTTTTTCTATGTTGTTTTCCTGTCATTTTGACCTTATTTTCTGACTATCCTTTCCTTAGTTTGGGTACACAGTAAATTTCCCCATGTCATTTATTGTCACCATTGTCATTTCTCTTGTGTGACATACATTTTGTCTTTCCTCTATTCAGAAAAGAGAAGATGGATGGTCAGGAAAGATTTCTTTTATTCTTATTCTGCTTTATTTTTGTAGCATGTAAGTTCATATTTTTTCAGGGGTTTTCATTGATTTGAATTGCTGTAACAGGTACTTAGTGCAAAGTCTGAGCATGTACAGTAATTAAAGTGAGAGAATCTCAAGCTATTTAACTTAATAAGGGGAAGTTAACCGACTTGATCAGAGTCTAATACTTGCAGAGGGAAGAATTTCTGATATTCATTGACTCTTTAATTTAGCAGAAAAGTATATAACAAGATCCAGGCAATGGAAGATGAAGCTTGACAAATTCAGAGGTAGAAATAAGATACTCAGAGTGTAATTAACCGTCACATCTTCCCTACAGATGTGTTAGACTCTTTGCTGCCTGCAGTTTTGAAGTCTTAAAAATATTCTGAAAAAAATCTCAACAATCAAATACAATTTGCTGCGTGGTTGTGACAATGATAGGCTGAAATTCCTGATGTATATTGTGTAAAAGTGCAGGAAAGTAGCTTTACAAGCCTTATTGGGTTTCACCCATATTTATAGCAGAATCCTCCATTGAAGTTCCAGTTTCTGGTGTAAATTATACAGGAATAATAATAATAATGGTTTCATATTTTAAAAATAATAATTTAAAATATGTAATAACCTAGAATGTAAAAGCAGTTATATTGTTATGCACTATGGAGACACAGGGGCCTTCTTCTGAACAGCCTGACTTTGACAAAGCATGGTCCACACTCCAAGAGATTAAAATAAGACTATGAATGTGTATTTGATTATTTGGTGGAGAAGCCCTATAATTATCAGTCTCATGGGAAAACACATGTTCACCCCACACATGTCAGGAGTGGGATTCAGGTCTACAGATTACACATCTAATTTGAGCCAACTGTCAAGTTATGCCAAAATATCCTTCACAGAGTCAAAAGGAAAGGGCTTCCAGAGGCAGGTCCTGCCTATCAAAGTTTAGGTTTTATACCAAAGTCCTGGGCCAAAACCACTTTTTGAAACAGCCTGTTTCTCTTCTTTATCTGTGTAATGGTTCTAAGATATTAAACCTCTAACTTAGGCAACTACTTAGGATTTCAGGAAAACACATAAGTAGACCTCTGATGACCTTCAAAAATTGCAACTTCCCATTTGCATTTTGCTCCCTAAATAATTGTGAGTGCTGTCTAGATGCAACACTTGACAGACCTTCTCTTTTTGTCTTTGAAATCACATTCCTCTTAGGTAAGCTTGTTCTTTTAAAATTTTTTGGAGGGATTTGTCAGGCTAATTGTAGGCTTCTTGGGACAATTATCCTCAATTCACTTTACATTCAAAAAAATATGTATATATAATTGTTTTCAGGGCATGATTCACATCCTGTAATATACTGCTAGATATGAACTGCATTCTAATGATGTCTATTTTTCCCTGTAACCACTAAGTCAGGTTATGGAAATTAGTTAGGGTTTAGATATTGGCACTGCAGACATCTGAACTTAGATCACATGATCTTCCAAAGGTTGTCATGCCAAGCTTCCTCATCTGGTCAAATTAAAAAGGGTTGAACAGAACCACATGTAAATCAATACATCTTGGAATAACAGTAAATGAGTTTTTTACTGCATTGCATACGTCATTCCTTGGCTATTTTAATACAAGAGGGAAATCCTGTGTTACACAATGGCAAAAAAAAAAAGGAAATAAATTTTAAACACACAGTAGAGGATATTTCTCCTGAATAAATCTTTAATATGAAAATAGCACATCATATGTGAGATTGCATTGGTATTTCTGGGATCCAGAACAGGGTTATTATGCTTTGGAGTGTACACATGACATTCGGGTACTTTTAAGGGATTGAATGTTAGAAAATGACATCGTATCCCTCTTTCTGAAAATGTGCTCCCAGAGTTCATATCCTGGAAATGTCCTGGGTCATAGGTATGAGAACAAAGAGATGAGGAAAAGGGGAAAGGTTCTTATCCATAAGGTCATACGGCTTCTTTTCATTTTGAGAAAATAGGTTTTTAAAGTCAGAAGAAGATTTGGAAGAGAATATCAAAGGTAGAGATTTCTTTTTCAATAGGGATCTGGAGTTGAGGAAAAGGGAGGTATTCAAGAGTACCAGGTTTAGAGGTACAGGCATTGGGACTATCCCAATATGACCAAGAGAAGGAGAAGGATGGTAGAAGATGAAAAGGAAACGTAAGTCCTAGGACAAGGCTGGCCCTTTACATTGACAGACTTCAGAATGAAAATGAGGTCATCCCTTGGTAATCTCAGACCTCAGAGATAAGGGAAGAGGTCTGGAGAAAACATTTCCCCTTGGCCATGAAGGGTTGGGTTAGATGTTGGCTAGACAGATTTAACACCCTTCAATCCATGGGCCCTGGTGGGATGCATCCACAGGTGTGGAAGGAGCTGGTAGAGGTTGCTAAGCCACTTGCAAAGGTCATTGAAAGTCATGGCAAACAGAAGAGGTGCCTGATGTCTGGAGGAGGACCAGTGCTTCTCCCATCTTCAAAAACAGCAAAGAGGACCCAGGAAACAACCAGCCAGTCAGCCTCACCTCCATCCCTGGAAAGGTGATAGAAAAGGTCATTCTGGAGGTCATCACCAAGCATGTAGAAGAAAGAAGGTCATCAGGAGTAGTCAGTGTGGATTCACCAAGGGGAAACCATGCTTGACCAGTCAGAGAACCTCCTGTGATGGCATGGCAGGGTGGGTCAATGGAGAGTAGTGCATGTTGTCTACCTCAACTTTAGCAGGATTTTGATCCTGTCTGCTGGAACATCCAGGTAAGCTTAGGTAATGAGGGTTGGATGAATGGACAGTGAGGCTGATTGTCAGAGCTCAGAGGGTTGTGATCAGCAGAGCAGAATCCGGCTGGAAGCCTGTAGCCAGTGGCATTTCCCAGAGATCAATACCTATTTAACTTCTCTTGCCCAGTCTTACTTCACTTATTTAGCTATGACCTGGATGAAGGAACAGAACACACTCTCAAGCAAGTTTGCTGGTGACATGAAACTGGGGGGAGTGGCTGATACACCTGAAGGTTGTGCTGCCATTCAGCAGGACCTTGATAGGTTGGAGAATTGGGCGTGGAGGAACCTAATGATGTTCTACAAGGGAAAGTGTAGGGTCCTGCACCTGAGGAGGAATAACCCCAAGCACCAGGATAGATTGAGTTTGATCAAGCAGAGATCAGCTTTGCAGTTAAAGACCTGGAAATCTTGGTGGGTGATAAATTGACCATGAGCTGGCAGGTGAGGGTGGTATCATATCTGTGCTGACTATTGGGATCTACACCTCAGCAGCATCTGTGGAGACCTCGTTCCCATTCAGAACCTGTTAATCAAACACATATAATTGCATCAAAGTATGACTGGCTCATCTTATTGCAACTTTAAGGCCTTTCACTCCTCCTGCCTAGAAAGCAAGTGAATTTAGTTCAACTCTGTGCTTCTGAATGGTTTATCAAGAGTAAGTGGCTTTGAATTTTAGTCTTGATACAGTTTCAGAGCAAAAACTTCCTAAGGGTTGGCTCTATTAAATAATCACAGCAGGAAATCCAGCTGTGAGTTGCTCTGTAGGTTTGTGGAAAATATCTTTTGAAGCTCTCAGATTCATACCCTATCACACTAAAAAGCAACACCAGGTAGCATCTCCTGGCAATGTTCATGTACTTGCTAATAAGGACTCCTCAAAACTATCAAGAGCTACATACAATTCTCAAGTGGTGGAACTCTTATAAAGTAACTATTTACATTTTATTTCCACCAACCTGCAATAAAATTTCACACTGCTCAGGTAAGATTGCATTTTTAACCAATAAGATTGCATTTCTACCCAAAGCAGAAACAGGAAAAAAAGCCATTTCCTTTTGTGAGTCTTGTCACAACAATTTGCCGTCGGCCCATTCCTAGGTTTTATTTTCTTAGAATGCATCAGAGCTACCAGTCTGGGACATTTGAAAATGTAATTGAGCTTGATAGCAAGTGATATAGTTAATTCTGTTGGTAAATGTTGTGCAGTGCTAATTGCTAGTTCTAAATTTAACAATTAGTTTAGAAAATCTGAAGTGCAATTTATAATGAGATATAAGCTGCAGGCTTCAGCTTGTACCAGCTTTTTTATTATTATTACTTATACCCGTTTAGGAGGATGCAGCTGAAAAAATTTAACCAAGAATCAAGATGCATGGCTAATTTAACTTCAACCAAATTTGACTATACATCTAGTAAATTTGCTATGACTGCAAAACATGTTCTAACAAATTACGCTTGTATCAAGTCTTCTGCTTTCTACAGTTTGCAATTATACATTAACTGATATTGTCATCCTAAACTTCATTAAATTCTTTAAAATTGTCATTGATGTTGTCTATCAGAGGAGTAGATCTGTGCAGGTCTGTGGCCTCCTTCCTTTTAAAGAGAAATGTTGCCATATTTCAGCATTATGGGATTTTGAAACCTGGAATGACTCATGCAGATTTTGCTTTGGACATTCTGCAATGTAAACGTCTTTGAGATAATAAAACATTAGCAGGAAGGAAATAAACCTCAGATGATAAAATTAGATCATATTTTCCTCGCATTAAAGATTCTGTGTTGCAGAATCACTGGATAGTTGAAGTTGAAAGAGATCTGGACACCTTTTAGTTGACTGAGAATTGATTAACTCCAGGTTGGATGGGAGTCTGAACAACCTGGTCTAGTGGAAGGTGTCTCTGCCCATGGCAGAGGGGTTGGAACAAAATAATCTTCAAGGTCCCCTCCATCCAAAACCATGCTATGATTCTATTCTATTAAATCCCCTGTTTAAAACAGGTCAATTATTGCAGATGATCCAAGATTATGCCCAGAAATGGTTTTGACTCTCCCTAAGGGCAGAGACTCCACAACCTTTCTGGGCAACATGTTACAGTTTCATGACAGTCACAGTAAAAAGAGTTTAAATGGAATCTCCTGTACTTCAATATGGGCCTGTGGCTTCTTGTTCAGTCACCTGAGCCCTCTTCTCTCCAGGCTGGAAAACCCCAGCCCTCTCTGCCTCTCCCTGTTTAGGAGGTGCTCCAATTCCTTAAACATCTCAATGGCCTTTTGCTGGACTTCCCCCAGTACATCAATGTCTGTCCTGTGTTGGGAAGCACAGAGGTGTGCACAGCACTCCAGAGATGTCCCCACTGCTGAGCAGAGGGGCAGGATCTCCTCCCTGGACGTGCTGGACACGTTCTGCCCACTGCAGCTGGGGAAACCAATGGCCTGGTTTGCCACAAGAGTGCACCATTGGTTCAAGGTCAGCTTGGAGGTCCATTGGTCCTTCTTTTCCAAGTTCTTTCCAACTGTTTGGACCCCAGCATGTGTTGGTGTGTGGAGTTGTTCCCTGCTGTGTGCAGGGCTCTGTGTTTCCCTTTGGTGTCTTTGTGTGGTTCGGGTTGTCCCATTCCTCCAGCCTGCTGAGGTTTTTCTGAATGGCACCAGAACCAACTGCTGCATCCATCACTCCTTCCAGTTCTGTAACACCTCTAAATTTGTTAAATGTGCTCATTGTCTCATTAACCAGACCATTAACCAATCTGCTGCACAATACTGGCCTCAACATTAACCCCTGGGATGCTCCACTTATCTTTTCTACTTATTCTACATTTATTCTGGTTTCTGTCTCTTTCAAGTATGCAAGTCTGCCCTTAGTCACCCTTTTCTATTCAGATCTTTAGATAGAGTAGTGTAGAGATACTTTGGTTTTGTCATTGGCAATAAACATAATTGGATTTACCAAGTTACATAACCCCAGGAAGATTCACTTTTGAGAAAGGCAAAATCCTTGGCTAGGATAAACCACCATGTTTCATTAAGTGTGTCCTCCCAGCCTGCCTTGCATTGGCTGAATATTTGGCTCCAAAAGCTCCTTTTTAAGTCAGTGAAGTTCTTATTGCCAACCCAGTGGAATGTGAAAAATTGCACTCCTGATGTAATTTTTTAGGTAGAACAGAGACAAGAATTTTCCTTACCAAGAGGGTATTATAGTTTTTTAAACTATACAGTTTTAACTACTGCTCCAGCATGAGGGAAAATAATGATGAAAGAATGATCACACAGTAAATAATTTTCAGCCCACAGAAAGAGCATTTTTGCTCTCCCACACAAGGGTAATAAAAAAACTCGAGACTGGTAATGATAACTTGATTTTCTCCTGCACTGCCCCAGCCTAAATAGTGTAATTTTCCTGTCATATAAAAATATCTGAATGACAACAAGGCAATACTGTAGTTCTGCACCCTGCTTAGTATCAACCTTAGGTGTGAATTGCCAGTTCACTGCTCTGAGGAGACAGTCACCTGTCTTCTCTTCCACTTAACCTTTCTTTACATAAAATAGTTCAGATACCTTGTGCTTCTACCAGTCCAAAATAATTCAGATACCTTGTGCTTGTGTACCAGTCCTCCATCACAGTCCTCCTGCGATGCAGAGCACAACAAAACCTCGAGTGACCTTAATGAGTCTTGCCCCAGATCCACGGGGATGGGCTGTGATGAAATGAGATGTGCACCACACAACCACAATGGACACAGCAGAAGGGGGAAAAGGGAGAGGATATTTCATCTTGTTTTCAGCTGTAGGATGTGCTTAATGAATTGAACACTTTTTAAACCAACACACAGTGCCTTGACCAAGCTTGTGCACTTCTTTTTTGTTTCAGTGGCAGGTTCACAATCTGACATTCATCTTTCTGAGTGAGAAGGAAATAGGTTAAATGGAGTAAAAATATCACTCTTCTAAAGATGCAGAGACTTGCATCCACTACACCAGCTGTTTTGTGGCAGTCTTGTGCAGGATTGCTGTGGCATTCACATCACCAATCTGGAAATAATACACACCTTTTATGGTTTTGCTGTGACACCTTGCAAGACCTCTTTACTGAAAGCCAGGTGAATTAAATGAGCCTAAAAGCAATAAACTATATACTTTACCCTATCATCAATGACATGAACAAGTTTATACTTCCAGCCACTTTCAGAGATTAAGGTTAGTTCCAAGTATTACATGTGACTTTTAGTGTTCTCTTCCTACAGTACCAAAGGAACAATAAATTGTTACTACAGTCCATAAAATCATGGTAAATATAATACATCTCAGTTGATACAAATCAACTTTGTTAGCATTTTATATAACAAAGATGAGCCTTTAAATGATGAGCAATATTTCACTCTTTTATTAGTTGAACTAGAGAAGGTTTTTATCTTGCATTTGGGAAGAGATAGTTAAGACACAACTTCCAGGTTTCTCATCAGGTCGATTTAGAAGATTCCATATCAAAAAGCAAGACAGGCAAAGGGTCACTAGATTTCATTAGGCAATTGCAAAAATTACTAAGAGATAGCTGGGGTATTTGTAAAGTTTCACCTCTGGGCATTGCAAATATTATTAATTTATCTACTTTAAGTGCCCAGCAAGGATTTTGATAGTCAGCATTTAGATGAAAGAACACAAAATGTAGGTGATATTAGATGCAAACCAGGTAGGAGGCAAGGAGTTAAGGTGAATACAGCAGGCAGCTTCTGAACAGCTTTTCTGCCAAAGAAAATACAAAAAATTTTTTTTCACATTTTATCCTTCAAAACTAATGCAATATTAAAAAGATAACTTCAATAAAAACAGAAAGAATCCACAACTAGTAATGCAGAGTTTGTCCAAGGCCTGGTATGAATCCTGTCACTGCTAGTTGCAAAGCCCTTATGCCTCCATGTATTCTTATTGCTTTTTAAAGCAATCTGGACTTGAAAACAATCCAAAGCTACATTGTTATGTTGTAAATTGATGTACATCAGCGTTAAACCAGTCATTAGCGTGAAGGGAACCAGAAGAAGACAGGGAGGACATAAATTATTCAGCACACGGGGCCTCAGCACTCAGAATAATATTTTTCCATATGCTTCCTTTTTTAATGTAAAAAATAAATGTGCACACATATACACACACCCACACTTACAGACGTTTTCTATGAACCCTTCAATTCTGAGCCTCTCTGAGATAATATCACACAGATTTAATCCAAATGCTTAGTCCAATTGTCTCCACAATGCCATTATTGTATCTTTTGTATTTGGTGAGTAGAGGGACAAATATTCTAAGCCTGGTGTTGACTGAGAGGTATCCATGGTAAGGTTTTCAAACCTATCAGGTTTTGACCTGTTGTTCTTGTTAAGAACATGATTTGTTTCAAATTAAATGTTTGTCACAATTTTAGCCATCATATATTGTATTAAGATCAATAGACCCCATTTGTGTTCATATCTTTCATAGTTCTAATTAATTATTCTACATGTTGAAAAAATACTCAGCAACTTTACAGAGAAATTATTTCTACAGCTGGTAACTAGACAGAAGAGAAAGATGTGTCTTAAAAGGGATGTCTTATAACCCAAGAGTGTACCAAAGGAGAAAAAAAAAACCAACTCTTCTCTATTAAAGAAATAGAAATCATCATTTTTTAAAATCCAATTTTCTTTTACAATTTTCCCTGTATTTAATGTACAAGCTGCACTGAGTGAAAACTTAATTTGAACCAGGCAATGTCATTTTCAAATTTATAATCAATAATAAAAAAAGTTATCATGTATTTCTGGTGCCACAATGGAACATTTATGAAGCTGTATCTGTCCACTCCCATTTGCATGAAGTATTTGTGGTCCTGCCATGAGTCACAAACCTCAGAACTTAAATTTGAAACACATGCTTCCTAATAGCCTCTCTTTAATAATGTATCTGTGTTCCTAATCAATGTGAGTGAAATGTTTTCATAATTTAATAATAAAGTGGCTACATTCAGAATCTTGAACAGGTGAGGATAAATCATGTTTGCCTGTGAATAACAGCTTTTATCATTTACTCAGTGGGATCATAATGTATTCTTTCAATCTGCACCAAAGGTAGTAGCAGGAAGCTATTTTATAGATTTCTTGGTAATCTGAGCTGATGTTATACCTGTTACAGGACACTTCCAATAAAATAGAAACACAGCAGGATGAAAAAAGATACAAATGGTGTATTTATACCAGTCAATAAAAGCATGACTCTGTAGTAATAGAAAATTTGTTCATGAATTGTGAAGTACCAGTGGCTCAGTTGGTAAGGTATTAAAGTAATTTGTGTCCTGCCTTTGTAACTTTTTCTTACAATTGTACCTTTAATTTGCTGTCTCATTTTCATTGACAATGAGAAAAAGTAAGCCAGGTACATTCACGGACTCAGAATCAAAGCAGTTTAGTGGAATGAATTTTTATCTTGTAGATCATTCCCTGTAACAAGAAGGAAGTCTAGCACACATGGACACATGAACTCATTTCTAATGGCTCAAAGTCATGTTTTAGAACTTGCATTTTAATGACGCGAGACATATTTTGTTTGAGATGCCAGGTCTACTTAGCAACAACTTAGCACAGAATTGCTTCCAAAAATGTTAGCACTGTGAACTGCTCCCTGCAGCTCATGTGTGTCAGCAAATGCTTTTCTCCTCTTTGCTGAAACTCTGCAGATTTTGAGGATACTGCCATTAGGCACAAGGGTTGCCATTTGGGCTCAATTTGCAAGACAGAGGCACTAATTTGGAAAAGAGTGTTACACATATGAAAGTTAATAGGGTATGCCAGACTCTGACCCTGGTCACACTACTGAAATTCAGAGTTATTCCAGAATGAGTAAAAATTATTCTGCTTTATGGTTACTCTCAGTAAGCTGTGATTCTCATTAGCGTGAGTCTTGCATTACTTTTAAACCAGGAAGTGAAAATTAAATACATTGAAGAGAAATAGGAGTAGCCATACTGCATCAGAAGTGCAATTTCTATGTCTGGCTGGAGGTGAGTTTTATAGCTCAGTTATTCTTTAAATTTTGGTAAATAGAGTTGGTTTGGCACATTTAGGTGTCTAGTCTCCACTCTTTTAACTGTGAATTTTCAAAAATATTTTAATGTATAAAGGGATATTTCTCTATTGCTTTTGTTTTACCACATATGCATTTGCTAATTTTTTCCTGGATAAGAAATTCTGATTTTTATAAACATGTACTTTTAAAGCCTACAACTCTAAACGCATTCAGTCTGTAAGGGAACGTTCTTTCTAGCTTCCATGGGAAAAAAGAAATCACGAGTGGTATAAATGTTGCATCTCGTTTCCTCTTTAGTATATAAATCTTGTGCAAAGGAAATAGGGCCTCCATTATCTGTTAGAGATGAAACAGCTTCTAATATGAATAGTCTGCATTCCCTCTGTCATGTTCCTGGGGGATAGGTTAATAAATAATGAACTAAATGTCATATTTTGAAGTCTCTTAGTTCACGGTGATGCAGCTTTCTTACATGTTTATTAAATTTCAATCTTCATTAGACAAGGTTAGTGGAGAAATTAGGTCCCTCTTGTATTGACTTAGTAATGCAGAACTATAAAATAAATAAAAAGCAGATATATTTTTGCGCTTTTTAATTATCTGTGGGTCTTTCCTTCATTCTTACTGTGCCAGATACACTTCCTAAGACAATCAGATGAAATATTTGTCAAATTTTGATGCTGTCCATTATAAAGGTTAAAAAGGGAAAGGGTTTGAAATTACATGCTGGATTTGAACTGATTTGAGCAACTCACAAATAAATCTGACAAAACTCCTCATAGAAGCTCCTACTTAGCACAAAACGCCCAAGACCTTGAGATCTATTTGGAGTCCAGACACAGAATACAGAAGCAAAGAATGGTTAATAAAAATTATGATCTTAAAATTAATAGTTCCTGCTGGAAAAGATGAGGAACAAAGAGACAAAGTGGGTAAAACAGTGAAAGAACTATGGGACTGGAAAAAAGTTATAGAGGGATCCCAGTGTTATCAGTGTGGTTGCATATAAGTGTGAAAAGGCTGTGAGGAGAATTATTTCTGCTATTCTTGCCACTTTCCATAATGTTTAGGCCTCTCTAGGAGAACAAAATGCAGCTCTGATCACTCCTGTGTGAGGAAAGTGCTTTCAGACATGGGCAGACACCAGCAGGCTGTCAGGATGAGCACAGGAGCATTTCCTTGCAGAAGGACACAAAGAGAGTTTGGCTTGTTTAGCCTTGCAAAACACAGACGAAGACAGGATGTGATTGCTCTCTATAAACTTATCAGGTGGGTAAACACCAGGGAGAAAAACTGCTTAAACTAAAGAACAATGTTGGTCCAAGAACAAATAGTTATAAATTGCCCATGAATAAATTTAGGCTGGAAATTAGATAAGTTTTCTAATCCTCTGGTGAGTAAGATTCTGAAACACTCTTCCAGAAAGAATAATAAAGGAAATGGGGAATCTAGTAGGTTTTAAGAAGGAGCATTAAATAGTTTTTGAAAGGGATTATATGGTGTGGGTGCCTGTGATGAGCAGATTGGATTCAGTGGCCCAGTGGACTGTTTCCTATTTTATAAGCAGATATTCCAGCCAGAATGATTCCAATGCATTATATCCAACTCTTTACTCATGGGTGTCCTGTTTGAGTGGATAACGATACAAACGGATGAGTCGTCCCTGGCTGCCCTAAACCAGAACTAATAATTTACTTTTCTGGTGTATTTTATGTGAACTTGAAGGTAAAAGACATCAGAAAAATGGAAACAAATGGAACATTTAAAGCAGGTTGCTAGCTGGAGAAAACAAATCACAGACACTCGATGCCCCCAAGAAAATGTGCATTTTACAAATACAAAGAGTCAGCTCTTAGATGGGGAAATACGAAGAAATAATGAGGTTCTTTGGTCAACATGCTGACTAGCTGTGTTAGCATGTGGGAAGCTTTTTGTAAATATGTTAAAGGTGAATTTTGAGGAGGAAAATGAGGCGATGGTCTTTACATAAATTTGCTTTAAAGTTTGCACGGCAGTGAAAGAGGGCAGAAGGTGGATGTATGGGAGCAGACAAGATGAAGGTGTGAAGACAAAGGTGATAGACAGGCAAGGCTGCAGGTGGTATGGAGCCATGAAATTGAAGTCAATGGTTCTCACTGAATGCATGGGAATACAGCAAACTAGAAAAACAAAATAGTACCAAAATGACAAAAAACAGAAAAAAAAGTTTGCAATGCTGTTTCAATTGGACACGAGCAAGCTAAAATTTCATGTCTCAGGGAAAAGGTGGTGTGCAAAAGCAGCCTAGAAAATATCGGTGAAAATATCAGTGAAACTTAAGTCTGAAGACATGACTCTGTCATGAAGATATTAAACATACAGGGAATTCTGTAATTCCAATAGGATCCTTAAATTATCTATAAATAGACCTTCCAGATGGTTGCAGATGTTCAATTATCTTCAACCCACAGTGAGCCACTACCTCTTCACTCATATGGGTGTTGTTAAAAATGCTCTCTCTAAAACCCAGGTCTAAAAGTTGCCTTTAGCAGAAGATAGGACATTTCATGGGTGTTTTCTTCCTTCTGCACTTCTGATGGAAACCAATTCATGTCAGACCTAGCATTTAAATTTTTACTGTTATAACTTCAAATAATTATTTCCTTTGATAGATATGCTCTGTTTCTTGAGCATGGCCTTTATATACTCAATCTACTCTTTTTTTCTCCCAAGTGATATTTAGCAATTTTTGTTACCTAATTCCTGAATGAAAAATTACAGGGCCCTGCTCTGTAATTATCAATGACCTTTCAGTGTAGAAAAATGCAGGCAAAGGGATGCAATGGGACTGCCAAGGGCAGATCCAGTGTTTGGACAGATATCAGCAAGAATGCTGTCCCTCCCCCTGAGCTGCCCTTTGTTGGAGCCCAGTGCAGATGTAGGATAGAGCTTTGAACAAACTTTTCTGATTGCTGCTTGTCATGAGGCACAATGAGGAGGTGACAGGCAGCAAGTAGCAGGTATCTATGAAAAAGCCTAGAAAAAAGCCTAGCCAAGCCCAAAGCACTAAAACTCCTGATGGAAGCTTCCCTCTCTGCTGTTTCTACATGAGATTCCACACAGAGTCATCTCTGCTGATTTGTGTTTGGTGCAATAAATAGACAAGGCAAAGAAGAAATATCTTCTATAATAGTCACTGAGTGTGGCTATATGGCAACCTCCCTTCCTGGGGCAAGGCTTGCCCTCTGTTCATAGAGGGAGCAGCACAGTAATTTTGGGAGCTTTGAAACAGGAACAGAGTCGGCCCATGTGCTTCCACAATTATTCCTCAATTTATCCATTCAAATTTGTAAATAGAGCACTTTCCACATATGTCTATTCCTGTTCCTGTATTCTTCTGCTAAGAAGGTCCTAACACTTCAGATATTCCTTTCATTACTCTTGCTTCTTTTTCTAATCTGGTAGGAACTCAACTTAAAAAGTAGTCCCACTTTTCTAGTTTTGACAGGATTTTTCTCAGTCCCTTGTTATACTAACCCACATATGTCTGGAAGAACCCATCAGCTCCAGAGTAAGTGAAAGCCATTTCTTTAATGGTGCAAAATTGCCGTGTATTTCTTGGTAACTCAGACTTTAACAGCTTTTCCTTCTGAATGATTTGCCCTACTAAGTGCTACATTCATAGAAATACCTGTCACCATTATTAATGGACATTGTGTTGCAGAACCACAGTGCCAAAGCACTAGTTCTATCTCTATGCTGTTTATGTGTAGGTAGGTTCAGGGGCATATGCAGGTAAAATTTTCATACTTATTTGACACTATGACAAGCAAAAATGCCTTAAAATTGGACAGGATCAAGAAACTGTGAAGCATCCTCACAGAACCCATGTGTCAGAAAGGGTTATAAATTTAAGGAATTTTTTCCCTCCACTGACTCAGAATAAACTGTGGGAGCTGCTCAAACCACACCATTTAGGATGGGAAGTGAAGGCGACTTCTGTCTCAGTAGTAGGAATCTAATTATCCCTTTGGAAATCAGCCAGGATCCCGTATCTAAGATAGATATAATATTCCATATTAAATGGTACAGATTTTTAAGAACCACATGTCACCAACTTTCCGCTGCTCTTCCCTATTAAAGACATTTTCAGCAGCCTCGTGTCTTGTGATAACACAGACATTACCTCAGGCTTGACACGGAGCCTCAGACTGCCTAGTGAATTCATCCACTCCGGTGCTTTGTCTCTCAGAGAGGGCTGCCGTGCACACCCTCACCGAGCAGGATATCCCACATATCCCGCTAATCCTGGAAGATCTGATGAGATAACTCCCGAGGCTGAGTGGCTGCGGGTGGTGGGGATGCTATTGAGTGTAAATGAGGAGAGAAATCCGAGCGTCAGGATCTTTGCTGCGAAGCACCGCCGCATCCAGCCGGCGTGATATATTAATTTATAATTAAATGTTGACTTTTTCCCCCTAAGGATATTTTGGCTTCTAGACCGGCACAGTTCATTAGTTAGTTGCTGTGTTTGATTCACTTATTGTCATACCTTTGATCACTTTCCATAGAGATGAGTGTGTCAGAGTGGATACCAAAAACCTTTATGCCTTGTAATTGCAGGCAGAACATTCCTCAGCAAGGAACAGCATTTTCTCAGCCTCAGTCTTTGCTTCTCATGACAATTCCCTTATTTCATTGAAACTCATAAAACTTGCTCAGAATCTATGTTTTGTATCGTGATAGTTTATTTTCCTGGCATCTACTATATCAGCAAGATAACCAGTCTTATTTTTATCAGACTGTCTAGAGATTATTAAAATGAGTAATTCTTGCTACTTGAGAAATGAAAAACTGGGTTTAAAAAAAAAAACAGGTGAGATAGCATCAATGTTATTTGTGCACTAAGTCTATATGAACTCTAAATAATTATATTTCTTTGCTTAAGTATAGTACATAATAGAATTCCTGTTCTGCATCAGCCCTCAAAGGATAATGGTGTTTCTGTATGTCAGAAAGCAAGATAAAGAAAACATGAAGTTTGTAAGAAGCCTGATTAGAATTTAAGTACCTTATTTCTAGTATAATTCCCCTTACCTTAGTTAACAGTTGGTTGAACTTTCTTACTAAAAACAGCAGGTGTCTAATTCTTTACAAGGTATTTTCTAACTTTTTATAGCCACTAAAAAAAATTCTTTAGTGCAAAATAAAAAAATACAGAGCTGAGAACTCTGTTTAGGAACCTTGTCAATAGTGATGATCTGCAGATTGTATCAGCTTGTTAAAATGCACCATCAACTTTATAAAACATTTCTTATATTTCTCGCAGCTTTTGCTACGAATAGCACCTAAGACTCCTGTAACTGAAGGATTAATGTATTTTTTAAACCTGCCTCTTTAATCTTTCAGTATTTCTCTGAGCATTTGTCAAAATTTTGTGCTTACACACCTTCATTAACTCTCCTGTGCAGTCACTCAGTTTGGATTCGTTTACTGTAACTCCAACCATCTAGAAGTTACTATGGGGAGTAAATGAGCTTTCTGCAGGGACAGCTGATCCCTCACCAGGACACACGTCTGATATACACAGAATTGTTTTCCTCTGAAGTTCTCTCTCTCTCCACTGACTACAGAGGAAGCTGAGGCAATAACCTCTAAAGAAACAACAAATATTTTAGCAGCTGAAATGATGAGACAAATTTCTTTCCCTACTGTTTTGTTTATGCAGTTGAGTTACAGGAGAGGGGAGGACAGGTTTAATTTTATTTAACAGGGTATCAAGATTATGCATCAAACAGCAGAGACAAAACTGAAAACTATTTTGGCTTATATTTTTAAAATAACAGTAATGGAAATTATGTCCCCCCTACATTCATGTATATCACTGGAAACTCTGTCTATGACTGTATTTCTATATCTCAGCTGCAACTGCCCTGCTGCAGAGCTAAGAGGCAACAGCAACAACGCTGATAACTTTTGATATAACTCGATATACCTAAGCTGGGTTTGTCACCAAAAGGGATCATTCCTCTTTTTCCATGCATTCATAGAGTCACAGAATTATAGATTTAGGTTGAAAAAGACCTTCAAGATCGTTGAGTCCAACCTTTGACTGAGCACCACCATATCTTCTAAACCATAGCACTTAATTCCATATCAAGTTGCTTCTGGAATACTTCCAGGGATGGCAACTCCACCATTTCTCAAGGCAACCCTTTCCAGATTTTGGCAACCCTTTCAGTGAATACCTTTTTTCCTGAAGTCCAACCTGAACCTCCCCTGGTGCAGCTTGAGACCATTTTCTCTTGTCCCATCCTTAGTAAATTCCCTAAGTCTTCATTGACTAAAGCTTGTATTGAGTGGGGATTCAATGCCAAACTCTGTTTTCAAGATCAGTTTTGTTTAAAACTCACCCACTGACCTTGCTCACCAGGTCAGTGATGGGAACACACTGGTTGGGTTGGCAAAGGGAGGAAGAGATGGATTGTCCCCATTTGCAGCCCCCAGCATTTCTAGATAAATGGCAAATCACATCCTAAACAACACTGCATGGTTTGAAATTCATATGCAAGATGTAAATAGAAATGTAAGTGCAAATACGATATTCAGACAATTTCTTTCCTTTACATCTTAAGAGAAATAGAATACTTTTGATTTATTTATTCTTATCCACTATTATTCAGAAGTGGACACTGATGAAGTTTCAATTCCCTGAAAATAAATTCTTCGGTCTGCATTTGTAGCTGGATGATGCAAATATCATAACAGGCTGCCGTTCCTCTTTGGGTTTTACAACTCCATTGAGTTTGGGAGGAAAAGCCCAATTTTTCTTTATCCATGCTGGAGGGACAGAAGGTGGGAACACAATCAAATTATGGTCAGGAAATTTTTTATCAAAAGAACATCACTCCTGAAAATTGTAGTCAAACATACAAAACATTGCTTTTCAAAATATGTTTCTATAGTGCTTTGAAGTTATCTTTTGCTACTTAGACAGGATTTTATATCATTAATGATCTATCTTGTTCATACATTATTTTTTATGGCCTCTGTTCATTTCACATTGATTTTTCCCTGACTTATTAAGGTCTCTGTCTCAGACCTTAGGCATTCTGGAAATGTAAATTGCTGTACAGAAAATAAAAATGCCAAAATCAGGCTGTGCCTGCCAAGTCATAACTCAATAATATCTACCAGCTATGAAAATAAAATCCATAAATACTTCTTAATATCTACATTAGCTTCATAGAACATAATCTGTAAATGCTGTAGCCACTCCTTCCTCTGATACATGAAGTTATTAATCCAGATGCTAGAAGTATTTTTTTTAATGAGCATTAGTATTAAAGTGTGGATCAAAGTGAATCTTCAAAGCTTCCTCATGTCTAAGCATTTGCAGGATCCTGGGTGATCTGCATATAGTCTTGCCACTGTATTTCAGACTGTTTGGGTGCTAAACATCATGTTAAATATATAAACAAGACTGGATTGCAAATGCTGCAGTGTGGAGAAGTTCTTTCTCTCCCTGGCTGCACAATACCAGGGAAATTCTGGGAAGATCTTCATAAATTCAGCAGGAATTATTAGAGGAAGAACTGAAGATGGAAGAACGTAAAAATGTATCTGACTAGTTTTGATGAAAGTGTCTACAACCTATGAATAAATTGGTCTAAAAAATCACTTTTAAGTCTACCTCCATTTTCAACAAGCCCATAACCAATTTTCATTATGGGTTGTATGGCACCCACAGATAAAATTCACACCATGGTGTCTTTCTGTCTTATGGATATGCAGGTAAATATATCATTTATGATGTGCTTCTTCCTATTCATTTGGAAGATGGAGGAATATTTTGCAACACATTCCACCGGGATATGTAGAAAACATTGATACCCTGGTAGGCATGAGCCTCACAGTGGTTTGAGAGTTTAATTTGCACAGCAAATAAGAAGTATAATGTACATGAATTATAATGCAAAACGGCTGTTTTATTCAAGAGACATCCAAGGAATTAGATGGCTGCAGATATATACAATATGTATGAGGAATATAAGTATATCCATATTTTGAGCAGGAGGACCTGATGTCTGCAGGGATTTCAGTATTATGAAAAAGTAACACGAGGTTTCTTAGCATCTCCTACAAGTACAAATCCATCTTGATGTTCAAGACATCATTTCAGTTTACTTTAAATTTCAGGAATTCAATTCATATAATAAGTGGGTACTTTATTCCATAGAAAACAAAATTCACTGAGTGTTTCAATGGACAGTAAACAGGAGGAAAACAGGATGAAAAAGCATTGGGTATCATCTAAGCAGAAGCTGATGAAAGCAGGACAATCTGTCCTTGCATCTTCTTCAGCTCTTCTGTGCGGATTCAGCCTAGGACACAGCTTGGTAGGTGAGGGAAAACATGCCCAGCTCAGGCGATGGGTAGGTAAGAGCTTTGAACGGAAAGATGGTAGATTTTAATGAGATATTAGAAATAAATTCTTCCCTGTGAGGGTGGTGAGGCCCTGGCACAGTTTGTCCAGAGAAGCTGTGGCTGCCCCATCCATCCCTGGAAGTGTTCCAGGCCAGGCTGGACAGGGCTCTGAGTAATCTGGGATAGTGAAAGGTATCCCTGTCCATGGCAGGGTATTGGAACAGGATGATCTTTAAGGTCAGTTTTAACCGAAACTGTTTTCTGATTCTGTGGTTCTATGAGACGCTCTCTGCACAGAAACATCCTCACCCAAATTTGATAACAATTTCCATGGAACTGAAGGCTCCATATTACTGACTTCCAGGGGGTGGCTTTGCAGCCATATCAAGGGAAACCCATTTGCATTGGATGAATTTGGGTAACCCCTACACAGCTCATATGTAGCTTCCCCCCTTTGCAGTGCTGGGCTGGGGACCTTCTGCTCGCTCTCCCCTGACGAACAGTGCAGCTGGAAAGACAAAAATACCAGGATGATTTTCCCTGCATGTGTAGGTGTGGCTTCTGTTGACATCCTCCTGCAGGTGTGGTGCTCTGCTCTGCACATCAGCAAGGCACCTCTGGACTGACAGTGGTGTGGTGTGTCCAGAGGCTGACACAGCCAACTTCCTTTTCATCTGAACATTGATTTCTGCAGCTCCTTTCACTGTGGTTCCTCTGCTGACAAAGTTTCTCTCCCATAAGAGGAAGCAGATTTCTTCATTGATATTTCTTCCCTAGCTGGGAAAATCAAGCTGCAGAGTTGTGCTTCCAAAACTCCAGGGGGAAAGAGCCTTTCACTGCATGAAGAAGAGGTAAAGGTGCTATTTCTGTCATGGCTGGGTAAGGAATTGAGACATCTATAAGGATTGCTTTCCTAGAAACTGTATTTAAGTGCAGATAATGCACCAATTAATGCAAGACAAACAAATCAATTATGCTACTGTTAAAGTGGGAGATGGGACAGTTCATAGAATCACAGAATCACAGAATGTTTTTTGTTGAAAGAGATCTTAATCTTTATCTGTTTCCAACCTCCCTGTCATGGGCAGGGACACTTTCCACTATCCCAGGTTGCTCCCAGCCCCATTCAATCCTACCTTGAACTCTTCCTGTGGAACAGCTGGACATTAATCTGCTAAGGGCACACTGCTGGATCTGAATCTTAAGCTTTTTTTACTTTCTCAGTGAGAAAAAAGGAAAAAATGATAAATAACCAACTTCATCTGAAAACTGACATATTTCACTTGATAATGATGTTAAATAAAACTTCCATTCGGAAAGACTGAGGCAGGCCTCAGCCAGGCTCAAATGTAGACAACTTTTAAAATATTAATTATGTGTTTGCTTGTAGTTGATATAATTTATCTATGTTAATTGACAACAAAATAACTGGGAAGTTGAAACTACTCTATAGTCAACCATGTAACTCTATAGTCAACTCAGTAAATGCTTAGAGACAAAAATATGTGCACACATATATATATACAGAGATAAATATATATTTCAGACCTGCTATTTCTAGGCCTTTACCAGTGTTTTTGTGCCAAAGTTTTGAAACTAAACCCATACCTCATAAAAATTTTTTTCTTCTTTTAAACACACATATTAGATAATCTGCTTGTCATTCAGGGCTTTTTGATGGCTGAAAAAGGAACTGTCCCATCTTAGGAGGAAAAAGGATTACATGGAAATGGTATATGTAGATAAATTAATGGAAATTTTCTTGTACCATGAGGGTCCTGTTGCAGTGAGAGAGACAGGTTAGAGCAGCTGAGAAACTGCTCCAAATGACACAAGACAATCAAGAGACCAAAGGATTTGACAAGTGGAAGACCATTTTTGAGTCCCTTTTTACAGTTATGCACTGCTGAAAATCAAGCAGATGCTTTGCATCAAACAATCCTTATGGATTTTTAAATAAAAGCTCCTTTGTAAGAGCTTGCAACTTAATACATGCCCCTAACTACAGGCAGGACCAGGCACTGCATTTACTTATGATACTGAAACATCAACTGCGTGTTGAAATTCCATTTGTTCCTTTAAGTGACCTATGGAAAAAATCCATATGCTGATGGTAGACTCAGTCCTGCAACAGAAGGACTCAGACATCCTCATCTCATATTGTACCTCTTCACACCAGCCAGGGGTGGGTAAAGGCTAAAAGTAATAATAGCAAATGCTCAAATATCTACGCATTTCTTCAACTACTTCATTTTTTCTTAGTAGTCTCTTATCTAAATGTGATCTGTTTTCAAATGAACACAGCTGGAAAGACTTGGTAAATCAGATTTCAAGTTGATCTGACTGCAAATTTTCAGTTAAAAGCATTCAGATTGGATGATTGGAGCTGTGCAAAAATTTGGCTAAAATCTCAAGGAAAAGTTCTATTTCTTTAGTAATATTTTTAATAAAAACATGCTTTGTCTGAAATATTTCATAGATGTTGAATCTCTTCAAAAAGTCCTGACCAATACATGTTTTGCTGACATTGTAACCTACATGCCACAAGACCTTTAAGTTATGTATACAGATGTTAGCTTTTAGTGTTTTCATTATACAACATATGAAAAATTGGCAAAGTTTTTGGACCTGGAAGAATCTTTGAACTAGAACTATAGTTCTATCACAGAAAAATTTTGGACAGTGCAAGGTGATGCAGATTTATGCCCAGTGTCCTGCCAAGGCTTTTAAAGTTCTTCTACACAGACATGAACACAGGCACACACAGAGTACCTCACAACTGAGACAGACCCATGATTCAAATACACCTCCTGCCAAACAGATGAAATCCATGCACTTCAACTATGACTATTTTGCCTGTCAATTAAACATGTTGCTTAAATCACTTATGCTCTTTGAAACAAGGTAGGAAGCAAAATCCTTCTTTGTGGTGTGGCTATTCCAAAGGCAAAAACAATTTCAGAAGCATTTTTCAAAACCCCAAGGATAAGTCTTCTCTGGCAAAGAGTTAGCTGCAGACAAAGAGGGGGTGGACTCCATCAGAGACAGAAAAATTCACACCTACACTTGAGGTGGAGGAGGATTTCTTAAGATGGGGTTCCCAAGAGCCCCCTCTAGCACTCCATCATTTGAGTACTTTGAAGATCTGTGATGGAGAGCTGGAGCCATATTCTTCAAAGGGTAGTGACTAGATATTTTGTTGTTATTAGACAACTTCAGCAAATAAAGGGCAAGCCAGTTAAATATTTTTCCTGCATTTCATTGAAGAGTTTTAAACAAGTTCCACTGACTGACAATGGGGTTTGCGAGTTTGAAATCTATCACTTGAAGAGGAGGAAGTGTTATTGTCTCCTGAGGATAAGAGAAGCAGTGACCATAATATTCTGGAAAAATTGAGTGTTCAGTAACACACCCCATCAAAAGAAACTGTAAGACAGGAAGCCTTCAGCTCTTTTATTTGAATGTGAACATTTATGTATAAAGCTGCCCTTATGTTTGATAAAACATAAATCTGTGAGAAGATTGACTGTATTTACAATGGTAAGGTTACTTCAGAGAATTGCTAAAGCCAAAGGTAAGCAGGAATACACCAGTTAACCAAAACAAAGATTGCCACTCTCTGTATTCTTTGTCTCATTTATGTCTCCAGATCCTCATGGCTGCAAAAAGTTCCTGATAATTCATGAAGTGCCCACACACATTTAGATCTGGGTGCTGAGCTGTTGTCTCAAACTGTTTTCTTCAAGTCTGAACTACCAGATCACATCTTTGCGTGGAAAACAACTCACAATCCAGATCCATTTGCTTTTCTCTTTAAATTGTGATATTTTTGAAATGGGACAAACTGTCTGTTAAAACTCCTGTTGAGTGCATTCAACTTATTTTACACAGAACCCACTGACAGGTTTCAGGTGAAAATGAATCCTGTTCATTATCAAGCCAAGGTTTTAATGGGTTGTCTCAGGGTGAAAGGCTTTTCTACAGCCAGTGTTAATCTGTCTCCCACTGCAGTGTTTGGTCTGCTGTACAAACCTGGGATTTTCCAGGAGGGTTTTGTGCACCCCAGATGGATTACAGTGCTTGACACAATGACTTCAAAAAATGTCATGCTCTTAAAAATAACGTGCTTTCACAGGTTTTTTGATCTTCAAGCTGAAACCAGAAGAAAGGATTTTTCATTTGCCCTAAACAAGCAATGTGAGCCAGCATGTGAGATTACATGGGAGACTTGCAGAACTCTGGTTAAAGAGAGTCCTGCAGAAGAATGCCCACAAATCCCAAAACATTGTTAAATGGTACAGTATAGGATTCAAAATAAAAAATTGAAGCAATTTGCCCACTGTGATTCCATAAGTTTGCTTTTCTGTATCACTGTAGGTTTCTCTCCATTAAAGCAATAAGAGTGGGATAGAAGGGTACTAGAAAGCGTCCAAAGGAAGGCCATGAAGGAGGTGAAGGGCCTTGAGGAGGAGGAGGAGCTGAGGCCCCTTGGTGTGTTCAGCCTGGAGGAAACTGTGGATGGACCTCAGTGCAGTTACAACTTCCTCCTGAGGGGAAGAGAAGGGGCAGACACTGATCTCTCCTCTCTGGTGACCAGGGAGAGGGCCCAAGGGAATGGCCTGGAGTTGTGTCAGGGGAGGGTTAGGTTGGATATCAGGAAAAGCTTTTGGAAAAAGGTGGTTGGGCACTGGACTAGGCCCCCCAGGGAAGTGGTCACAGCATTGAGCCTGACAGAGTCCAACAAACATTTGAACAACACTCACAGGCACAGGGTGTGGCTCTTTGGGCTGTCCTGAGCAGGGCCAGGGGTTGGAATGATGATCCTTGTGAGTCGTATCCAACTCAAGTTATCCTATGCATCTATGAAATCCCAGTGTCATCACTCTGCCATATCCACCACCATAGATGATTACAAATATGTATTGGTCTTTCTTGTGTGACTTTGACTCTTCAAATACATCTGGTTAATTAAATCATCAGTTTTTAACCAGATATAAATTTGTATTCTAGCACTTTATTAATAAAGAAGTTTTGCTTCTATGTTAATGGGAGAGTGTGAATGTTAACATAAGGAAGCCAATGTGACTTCAACATCTTGTGTGATAGGGTGTGAGAAAAATGCCAAGAGCAATGACAAAAAATAACAATGCATCTGAAAAGTTACAACCATTTCAGATGTAAACATGCTGCTAATCCTGTAGCATACTGTGCCTCAGGGCAAGACTTAACCCTGCTTATTGGGGACTAATATTTAAAACACATAGAAATGCAGAGAGATAGAAATTGTTTTCTCTTTCAAATAAGTCACTTTATTTTTTTTCCTGAATTAAGTAAACTGAGAGGAAGATGTTGTGCTCTCAAAGGCATCACTTTTATGCAGGAAAAAGAGAGATGCCTTACCCAAAGCTGCGAGCATGTGGCAACTAATTTGAGATTAATTTATGAAGGGCAAGGCTGTTCATCCATCTCCATGCAAGTTAGCAACCTGACATATTCAGTGTGAAAATCGCTGGCTGCCTTATCTCCTCTGAGATTTTTGCTTTAAGTACCATAAAGTAAAAACACCTTTTCTCCCCTAATATTGAAATAATGAAAGTCACTTCTTTTCATTGTGGAAAAAGGTTTTATTACCTTCATTCTGACAAAATTCTTCTGACAAAGTCCTTCTTTTCAGAGAAATTGTGAAAAGAAATGTGTGATTTATTCTAGAATTTGTAGATTGCTCTTGATAGAAAAAGGTATTGCATCTGTTGGTACTCTTTCCTCTAGAGGGAAAAAAACCCCCACATTTCTTTAGAAATCTTCTATTTAATGGACTGGGGGAGAGAAAGTGAAGCAAAAAGACAGAAAAAACAGAAAGACAGTGGATGAAAAAGCAAAAAAAAAGAAACTTCAAGGTGCAATGATCTCATGTATTAGAAAATTCAGTAGCAAGAATAAAGTTTCAAAAACCACATCTAGAGAAATATTCCCCCCAGTACATGTGTTATTAATCCATTCAAATATGATGTGAAAAGATTTGAAAGTCTTAGAAGAGAACTTACAATGTTAGTCCAGATGGTGAATGAAGCATAGTCATGCCTGTTTCACTTAATAACAACCCACTTAGAGTGAAAAATACAGTCACACAGCAAAAGCTTTCATAAATAAGTAAAGAGATTTTCACCTCTAAAGTATATTCTGAAATTGATCCTTACAAAATCCCTTGAAGGGAATTTGTGTATAGAAAATGAACAGAGACATTTTTTTGTTGTGATTTTTTTTTTGTACCTGAGACAGAGAGAGTGGGACAATCAAGGGAGGAAAAGGGCTCTTGTCATCCCTTCTTGACACTTGACCCGTGGGTAAAAGTGATCTGCTGAAGTCAAGTGTGCTCACAACACGGAGATAACATCTCTGTTGACAAGTCTCCTGACTCAGACCTCTTCTTGGGCCACTACACTGCAATAATTGTTTTCTCTTGCTATTTTTAATGTGGATTCCCTTTTCAAAATTGAAACAGGATGTGATTTCCTGTGTATTATTATTCCCTTTCTTTGCATTCTTCAGAAGAGATCTGTGCCTTTTTAAGCTAATTGTATTATAGGCTTCAGTGGGTTTTGTAGTGATTTGTGAAGTATTTGTAAAATGTCTTTGCAAAAACTGAGTTGAGATTCCAGTGTGAAGTTTCAGACTAATCCCAAAACCACTAAACTCTGCTTTAACAGATCAAAATGTAGTCAGCTTTTAAACACTTTGGGGAAAGACCCTACACCAGTACAGATGGCAAAGCATTCAACTAGCTCTAGAGTCTATAAAAATTATTCCTTTTTATTACTTAGCTCTTTCACAAGTAATATGAAAATAGGTCTGTTTCTTGATGATTATATTAAAGATAATTGGGAGAAAGTAACAGGACATCTCATTATTGTCTGTGAATTGATGTTCCTCAATTATATCCTTTTTATGCGCATGTCCTGGTTGGTTTTGGGTTTTTTTGGTTTTGTTTTTTTCCAAGGGAGAAATTTTGCCTTCCAAGTGTCTTTTCCAGAGGAAAGGAACATATATTGTGCTTTTAGACCAAGTACTGTAGCACAATTAATCTCTGCACTGTCCTTTCCTAGCAACCCAAAGTAGGAAATATATGCAGCCAAAGTGTAAAGCTAAACAGCTAGCAGGTTTCTATATTTACAAGAATCAAAGCAGTTAAATGACTCAGCTGCCTCCTAATGTGGGTTATATTTGAATTTGGGGAGAGTGGGGGGAAGAATGGAACATTATTGCTTTAACAAGGTTTACTGCTAAACTGAACATATGTTGCTCATAATGTCACTTTCTAAATCAATGAAATTATCATTATAGAACATGTCGACAAATTAGACATGTAAAGTGCAAGCTGTATGTGGGAGAGATGTAATTTGGCTCTATAAAAGGAAATTAAACAATAAAATATCAATGACAGATGTAGTTAGCTAAAGGTTTTGAGGTTTAAATACCAATTTGTGAAAAAAAATTATGCAGACCCAATCAGGGTACAAGATAAAAATACCAGCCTTCATGCAACAAGATGATTAAGTGTTTGGACCAGATGTTCGGAGACCTTAGATGTGCCCTTTATTTAACTGGCAAGCATACTGGCAAGTCCTTAAATTTGTAAAATCCAAGTAATGAAGGTTAGCTCAGATGGAAGTAATAAAACAATCAAATATCAAGAGTCATTCATGTCTGTGCACTATACATCATGCAACAGTTCTGAACACCACATTTTAGTATAGCAGCACACATTTTAAAGGAATAGGCTTTTTCCATTATTTTTAAAGACATTTGCTGGAGTATTTCTTTCCCATTTAGAGTTCTCAAAGCAAATGCAGGAACTGAATGCATTTGATATGTTTTAGATCCTTTTCCCACAGGTTTGCAGATTTTATAACTCGAGTCTCAGCTAAAACTCTGTGTCATAATTCCTGGGTTATAGCTTTGTCTCGCAGCTGCTCTGTGGTTGTGGGCAAGGTGTTTAAGACTAAAACAATGAAATGTGTGCATGATCAAAGAAGAATGTCTTGCAGGTTAAAAGATGACTTCTGTTTCAGACCCTTCTAACAACTTTGTGGGGTGATCAGTCTCTCTGTGACTCATCTCCTCCTATTCATAAGCAGCAGGGTGACATAATCCAATCTTTTAACTCATTTTCCCTCTTGAGTCTGATTCCCAGCCACATCAGAGCTGCTGTGCACAACTGTGTTGTGGCAGGCCAAGGTTGTCATCTGCAATCTCATACCTTGGGGTCCTGGCCAGGCCACGCTGTGCCACAAACTCTTCTTTCTACAGAACCCAGGGCAGCAGCTGTGGGGAGGATTTTCCACACAAATTTAGATCTTGCCAGAGTGTGAAATGGGGACATAGCTCAAGCTCAGAAATACTGGGTGCCTGCCTTTCATGCAGCCACTCTGCTTGGACACTGACTAGCAGAGATGGCCCTGATCTTGTTTAAGCCTTCAAGACATTGCCATAATATAATCAAAAGCAATTCTGAAGGCATAAATAAAAGATAACATTCATGAGGTTTTCAGAGGGATGACATAGTGTGCATAAAACATTTGAATACCACAGACAGAGCAGATGAAAAGGGATTGAGCTCTAAAGAAGAAATCATTCCTTGATGGGCTGATGTAGTTTGGCAGTAGAATATGGGTTTCATCTGATCAGTGTAGGCATCTACAGTGTATAGAAAGCAGCTCAGCTGTTCATCCCCACTCTTTGCCACACTTATAGAATACAAAGAAAAATATGCTCCACAGCCACAGTTTAACTCTTCTGAAAATAAATCTTTAAAATAGATTCATTTTAGCTACAGCCTAAAAATACCTGTTCTTCACCCTTAGCTCTGGAGAGAGGCCATGGTGATAGCTCAGATGTGGATATCTGCTAGATAAACATGAAAAGGGAAATGAAATGTGTGCCAATCACAGTGACCACCAATTAATAGCTTTTCAGCCTGCCTTGATAGTGTAACCCAACCTTAAGAAGCATTACAGTCAGTTAAAAAGTTAACTAAAATAAATGCATGAAGAATACTAACATGAAAATTTTCCACTTCTTATGAAAAACAGGAATTTATGTTCCCCACAACTTAGGAAAATGGATACATCCATATGAGTAGAAGAATATGCTATTGTGTACTCTCTGTTACCCTTGCATAATATTCTCTGACATATGGGTTTCAGCACTTCTGTTACCATGGTTCAAAACACTTGTAAACCTGCAACAGGCATCAGAATTTGATTAACTAATCTCTACAAAATGCTTTGAGTTTCACTGGGTGGGATGTACTCAGCATTACCTTCTTGGGCCTTCTCTCATGAGGAGCTGCATCTTCCTGTCCCTGCCTTGTACCAAAGAAAAGTTGGCCAGCAGGACCAGAGCAGAGAATGGGTTTCTGTCCTCATTGTTGAGGAGCCACACCTTGAATCCCATGTTCAGTTTTGGTTCCTCACTACAAGACATTGAGGGGCTGGAGCATGTCCAAGAAGGGCGGTGGAGCTGGGGAAGGGGCTGGAGCCCTGTGAGGAGCAGCTGAGGGAGCTAGGGGGGCTCAGCCTGGAGAAAAGGAGGCTCAGGACCTTGTTGCCCTCTAGAGCTCCCTGAATGGGTGTGCAGCCAGGTGGGGACCGAGCTCTGCTCTCAAGTAGCAAGCCATAGTACAAGGAGAAATGCCCTCCAGCTGTGCCAGGGGAGGTTTAAATTGAATATTAGCATAAATTTCTTCACCACAAGGGTTGCCAAGCCCTGGCACAGGCTGCCCAGTGGCGTCATCATCCCTGAAGACCTTTAAAAAATGTATAGATGTAGCACTTGGCCATGGTTTAGTGGTGGGCTTGGCAGAGCTTCATCAAGGGTTGGACTAGGTGAACTTAGAGATCTCTTCTAGCTTTAACAATACAAAGATTCCAAAGATGAGTAAACCTGTGTGGAAATCATTGTTTGCCTGAAGGCAGAAAAACCAGTGTTAAAAAAAATGATTTTTTTAAAATTCATTTTCATCCCTTTTTTTCCCCCATTGTCCTTTAAAGGGCAGATCTCAGCCCTATTCAAATGACAACCCTCCCAGTACCCACTCCTCTAGGTGTAAACACTTATCCACCAAGAAGGAAACAGCTTTGAGTATTCAGAAACATTTAAACAAACTGAAATACCTTCTTTGAAGTGATTGCATGAGCACAGAAGAGAGATGGGACTTGTAGGAAGAAGTAATGTCTTTTCTGAAACAAACTAATAGAAGTGAAAAGAAACAGACAAGGTTTAAGGGGCTTTTGTTCTGGAAAGATTGTTTTTTTTGCGATGCTATCAGTTATTCTAATAAAAGATATTACCTCTCCTTATAAACCTTGCCTCTCACCTCTTAATGTTGCTTACACTGATACTTCTTTTTATTTTTCTTTTCAAAGGTATATGGGTTTAGAAAGAGTCCATATCCATCTTGTGCAGTTTCCAAGTGCTTAAAACACTCTGCCTGCAGAATTTATACTGTATATGGAGTGCTGCCTAAGAGCTGCACTTACATAACAGCACTTGACTGAATGTCTTGTTTTCCACATGCAAGCCCAACAGGCTGGATCAGGACTGCTGAGAAACACCTACTTTCTGAAAATCATTAGTCTTCTTTACCCTCCCTAATTAGTGTTTTTGAACCACCAGAGAGTTGCAGTAGAGGTGACAAGTTTTCGGAATCTGAATCACACTCTGATTTAACCTGGGCTTGCCTACAGGTTCCTGCTTACTTCTAGCTGGGCTATTTGTGAGTTTGACATAACTTCATGCCCAGAATCATGGAATTATATTTAATTGCTTTTTCTCTTCTCTGGACATAATTAGGATGTTCACTTTTTCTCTTAGATGTCTCAAATGAAAAAAAGTGTTGGGCATTCACCTTGAACTTTCCAATTGTTCCATTTCCACCTGCACAAATAGAAAATTATCTACAGTTCTTTGGACGATGGCAAAACTACCTTGTTTACTGAACTGATCAAAAATAGCATCCCTCCTGTGTTACCCAGCTTAGACTACATGTTTGTGCCTGTTAATTGAGGTTGGTTTTGCTGTGCTCTTTCCCAAACTGTCAGTGTACTGCTTTTGCAAAGCTGAGACAAAAAACCTCTGCAATGTTTTTTGTCATGACAGCTCTCTACAGAAGGATTCTGCTTAGCAGGGAAACACCCTCAAAATTGAGAGTCTGAGAGTCCTAATTTAGAGAAAATGTAAATTGAGAAGTTGTCTCTTGGAGGGACAACACAACAGGCATAAGCAACCCAGGATGTTCCTGGATTGCACTGATGATAAAATCCTCCAAGCAAGAAGCTGAGTTCTGCTGGACCTCATAGGCACCAACAAGGAGGGGCTTGTTGGGCATCTGAAAGTCAAAGGCAGCCTTGGCTGGAGTTCAGGAACCTGGGAGCAGAAAGGAGGGTGAAAAGCAAGCTCACAATGATGGATTTTGTGAGAACAGACTTCAGCATCCTCAGAGATCTGCTCAAAAAAGTCTCAAGAGAAGAGGCCTTGGGGTAAGGAGGGCCCAAGAAATCTGTTTCATGTTGAAGGATCACCTCATCCAAATTAAGGAGGGTTCCATGCCATCAAATACAGAGGCAGACAAAAATGCCAGGAGCCATGAATGGATGAACAATTGTTCCTGGCCAAACTCAAAGACAAAAAGGAAGCAAATACAGGGTAGAACCAAGCATCTCCTGACCTCCAGAGGCTCCCTCCAACTTCAACCATTCTTTGTTTCCATATCTGTTATAACACCATCCAATTAGAAACAAAACATTTTTTTTCAAGATGCAGAACATACCAGACATCACGTTTGGCTCAGTCAAACACAAAACATGGGAGTCTGGGTGCTGTTCTAGTCTTGTATCTCATTTTTATCTCCACTGGCTACTGGATAATGGAGACCTGTTTGTCTTTTAGTTGGAGTCAGAATGTTTTTGACATCTGGCCAAAGAAGTCCAGCAACTAGCACCATTTTTTAATTGTATTTTCATGGCATTTTTTCACCATCAGAGAATTAGTTTTGTAGATATTCATAGGCATAAGTGACAGAATTAAAATTTCATCTTATTTCACTGAGGGTATATGAGGGTTTTTGAGAAGGACTACAGCATCCAAGTGTTCATTAATGTAATTTTCTGCAGCTATAAGACTTTTAGAATAATTCCTGGTGGAGTCTAATTAGAACAGTTAAAATTTTTTTCAGACCCTCATTTGATGGAAAGCTCCTTCCTGTGAAATGGAATGTTCCTATTAGGTAAAATTTGTAGGTTTGGGCTGGGGGGAAAAAAAATCAGACAACAGATTTTTAAGCTTTGCAATCATAACCTGGAAAATATGGAAACCTTTCAAATATATTTATTAATACTTCATAAATAATAATTGCTATTATATTTTTTTTCCTCAAGGCAGGACAAATTGTTTTCAGACGAGCTCTCTTGGTGCTGTGCACTTTTCATAACAGGTTATATCAGCCCTTTCTCCCATAAGCAACACAAGCAAATGTAAATTTTTGGCATGAATCCAGACAGCTGGCCTCCGTGGGACATCTTCCTTGGTCATGCCTTTGACTCCAAAGACTGCAGACAAAAGGCAGCAGTGAATAAGTCACCCTTTTCACACTGGGCTCCAATTACATCTGCTGCCTTTTGTGAGAGGGAGTTTGGGTTTCACACACAGTCCTGGGGCAGCTGTTGGGTTTGTAGCCATGCCTGAGATGGAATTCTCATGAATAGGAAGTGCTTGAACTCCGTGGTGGTTCCCATATCCCACAACCATGGGAACTGTGGGAAAGCTCACACTGATTGATTACAGTCTCTGAGTCACCTAACTTCCTGTCAGGGATGTGAATCTGGAAAGCCAAAATAAGCTTCTTCCACACCGGAGATTTCTCTGTGGTGTTTTAATAATATGACTGTGCCCCAAGAAAACCAAGAAATTGTAACCTTGCTCTCATCTGATATTAATAAAATTAATTTGCCTTAGAGTAATAATGACATGTTTCTCAAAGGAACTTATTTTATTTCTTCTTTTGAATAGTGTATCTTCTGCATGTTCTGCTGATTGTATTTATAAATGCTACAGTATTTTGAAATCTGAAATTAAAAGGTTTTCAAGCATAAAATATGAAAAATCTCATAATAGCTTCTTGGTCCATTTTTCTCTCCTTCAGCCTTAGTCCCATGAAACCAGAATGGCAGGAGCTATTAACTCCCTGTTATTTATTGCTTATCTAAAGGCTTCATCCTTCATGTGATATCTTAATATATATTAAGTGTTTTCTGTGGAAACGATTAAGGTGTTACAGGCAGAAGATTCTGATACTGCTTGAGCAGTTTCAAAGCATGTGATCTCCAAGGAAACAGAGATCCAATTCCCAGTCCCCTTCCTACAGGAGTTGCCAATGGCACAGGATGCTGGGAGTCGTGTTGTTGGCTCCAGTAGGATTGCTCCTAACGAGTGAAGTTCCATATGTGGAATATGCCTAATTGGGTTATTCTAAAAACAAATTAAACCACATACAAATTTACTTCAGTGACATCCTACCCAGGCTTTGGAGATTCTCTTGTTGTCCTTTAGAGAAGATTATTTGTTTGGAAAAAAAAATAAAACTTTGCTGCAAAATTTCAGCTTTCAGTGAAAAAACCCCAAACCCTGTGAACTCTAAATGTGATTTGCCCAGGGATTGCAGGGGTCGCTCAGTTTCGTTTACCACCAAAATCAGGATCCTTTTTCATGCCAAAGGAATATTAGAGCTTCTCTGGAGGTGTAAGACATGGAACACATTTCAGCACACTTTTACTACAACGAGGAGGAAGGCATGAAAGAGATTTGCAACTCTCTGTATTACCCCATGACCAGCCTTCACAGTTAAATATGTGACTTGTTTATATTTTTGCCAGAGTACATTGAAGCTTTGCTGATGCTGTACCAGGGTCCTTCACTGGTGAGGTCTGGGACAGCACAAAGACTTACAGGCACATCCCCAGCGGCTAAAGTAGCCTGATAGATATAGGACAGCCTTGTAAATCTATTGGAGGGAAGAGGGGGGCATGATTTTCCAGTGCTGAAATGGGACCTGTATAATCTTGCTTCCAGATGTTTTTTTCTTAGTTTCTCTCACCCTCTATTTCATATTGGCTTTACAAAATCCTGGTGTATTAGATGTATTGCAAATGATGCCTTAAATATCACTGATGGTTCCCTGAAGTATATTCGCTGTTAAAATGTTCATTCTGATTTAAATGACCAAAGCTACAGAGCTCCCACCAGCTCCCTGAGGAAGCTCTTGAGACTCTAACAGATCTCACCTTCCAGTCAGCAAGACTCTCATTTAATTTTGCTTGCCTGTTACCTGCACACACTCCTTGTACCCTAAGAGTGCCATTTGCACTCTAACTGTGATGTTATAGCTTAGGGTACAAATTACTGAACTGCCTGTTGGTTATGTACAGCCTTTCGTTCAGAAAAGATGTGGATAGAAAAACATATAACAGAGAAAATGTTAGATAATTTATAGCTAAGCCTAAGAGGTTATTCCCTGGATCTTCTACCTTACTCTATTTTCACTGTTTCCTGTTTTAATTGTCTTAACTCAGATAGCTAGAGAGAAGCACTAATCCTATCAATTGCACTCTCTAAATCCCAGTATCTCTGTCCAGGTCAAACTGGAAGTCATTTTTAGAGATCACCTTTAAAGGTCTTTGAACAACCTGTCAAGGGTAGAAGTTTTAATTTCTGATTTGGAAGTGGAAAAAAAATATAAAAGCTGATGTTTCTGGGTTTGTTTAATTTAATGCATCTGGCAGTGAGATTTTAGAGATAGGCTTGGAGATTTAGCACTCTATTTCCCATGATTTAATAAAAGTATTTAATGAAGGCATATTTAAATTAAAATATGTCTGTTGGTTCTGGAACAAAAAACTAAGCTATTCATCTGTTTTCTAATATGTTGAGCAAAGCTGATTTGATGCAGTAGACTTTGAATAGACTGGCATTAAAATGGAGGAAAAAGGGGACTGTGGATTTTAAGAAGCCTAAAACTGGCTTAACATTGGACATGGGAAAATACACTTGCAGAAAGACTTTAATTGTCATTGCAAGAGCAACACATCCTCCTCCTGTGCACTTTAGTTATCTAGGATAGTGTTCAAGTTTTTCTCAAGCCACATTAAGATAAGGAACAGAGGATGGCTTTACTGGATTGAAGAAGACAATCCCCATCCAAAAATCTACACTCAGTACAAAGTAAAATTCATCCAATGATAAATTTACTTATTTTTCTCCTAGGTCTGATCTGTCTTACCCACACAAGTTGTAAACCTAAATGAAAGGGCTCTATTTTAGTGTTTGTGCCTGACACAAGGGATTTTTCATCATGGGCAGCACTTTTGGATGTGAGCATAATGCAGTAATGACTCACCTGCAAATGCAAAATGTTCTGCTCAAGGAATCATAGGTGATTATGAGTTGTACTACAGTGATCCAGGATGAGCCTTGCCTCTCACTAAATATGGCTCAGATAAAGATGACAAAATCCCACTGGTAGAGGAGGAAACAGTATTTCAGGGAGAAATTAATAGTATCTGCACCTCCTGTACAGTGTCAGCAACGTGATAAAGCTAAAAGCATTTTTCCTTTGCTATTATCTCAGCTCTAAGAGCTGATCCTGCAAGAAGTTAATTTCTCTAATGTCATTATTATAGAATCATCATAGAATGGTTTGGGTTGGAAGGCACCTTCAAATCATCCAATTCCACCTCCCCTGTGATGGGCAGAGACACCTTCCACTAAACCAGGATTCCCAGAGTCCCATCCGACCTGGCCTTGAACACTCCCAGGGATGGTGCATCCACCACTTCTCTGAGCAACCTGTTCCAGTGCTTCACCACCCTCATGATGAATAATTCTTTCCTAATCTAATCTAAACATACCCTCATTCAGTTGGAAGCCATTCTGCCTTGTTCTGTTACTACATGCCCTTTAAAAATTTCTCTCCAACACCTTCAGTCACATTGATTTAGTGATGCTCAGTGCCTTCAAAGACAAGGCAAAGAATTTGGATAAAATGTAAACAGGACAAATACAGTCATTGAAAGTGGCAATCACTCATGATAATTTCAAATGGAAGTGATTTTTTTCCTTCTATGTTCAGCTTTCTTTCCTCTAGTGGACATTTCCACTTTATGTCTTTGCACCTTTAATTATTTCAGATCTAAAACGGCTGCTGTTTCTTCAGCAGAACATGCAATCAAGGTAACTTTGATGCAGTAAAGCAATGAGTTGTATGGAACAGAAATGCAAACAGGCAATGGGAGCATTAAAGGTTTACCTGTGCAAACCTGGCAGTTGCTCTATAGCCCCTGTGACAGAGTGGCATTGTCACCTGCCTGTCTCTTCATCCATCATTAGTTGGGCTAGAACTGGTGAAGGTGTCATGTGTACTGCCTGATAGAGCAGGATGCTGTTCAGCATTGGTTGCTATGGGTCCCAGAGTCACTAAATCCCCTTTTATTCCTATTTAGACTCAGGGTCTATGAAAGGTGCCATATCCCTTTGTTAAAAACTGCAGGCTGGTGCTGAAACCTTCAGAAATGACAGACATCCTTTCTTTGAATACCTCTAGCAATCTCAAGCATATTTTCTGCAGTAGCCAAAAAAACTCAGGAAAAAATAAATATTTGTCCTTCTTTTCATGGAACAAAGAGGGATTAAGAATATGGTTTGTCTGTGTGATATAGCTCCCAAGATTTGCTAGTGACTGTAAGCTTTTGGTACATTTCTCATACATTCCCACTACTCCATAAAAGCTCTCAAAACTAAAAAGGAATCTGACATTTCCAACCCTAGTTAGCCTAAAAGGAATGGTTCCTATTTAAGTAAGGAAATGTGCAACCAAGATAAACTATTCCAGGAGCCTCTGCTTCCAATATAATAACCTAATATGTGTGTGATTAGTGTTTATAGGAAAATCAAGCTGTTGGTTTTTGAAGCAGAGACAACAGTGTTTGTTTTCTCCAGCGTGTTCCCACATAGAATCTAAATGTGTTCTGTCTTGTTATTTGATGCAAATTTTTGTTTGGAACTTTCTCTATTTTCTCTGTTTCTGAAATGGGGGGGGTGAAACACATATATAGATTTTTGAGATAGCAAAGAGCAATAAGGTTTATTTATTTAGTTACTGCTGGGTCATTTGTACTGTTTCTGTTGCATGCTCTTGATTAAGATCAGAATTTTCTTGTATTATTTAAATCAATATGTACTTACACAGAACAGTGTGTGTGTATTAAAAAATCAAAGCAACTATTGTTATGCTGACCTCTGTAAAGGCAATATCAACATGAGGAATAGCAAAGAGCTGCCTGCTGTTGCAAACACCTTATCACCTTATTCTCACACTATAATTTGTCCTGTGTAATGATAATTTTTTTAATATTCTTCACAATCACCACACTCAAATTATTAAAGATCAAATGGAGAGTGAGATGGCACCAAAGGGACAGGTTTCAACCTGCAGCTACAGGAAATTCTTTGGTATTCTTTCCATATTGAAATGTGTATTTACCATATTGTTACTGTTCTTATTGTTTTCATTACTATTTCAATATGCTCTTCAGGGCATTGGAACTAAGAATTTCATTATATCTATAACACTGGATCTGAAGTATTACAGGTAAGAGGTACACCACATCAAAAAATTCTGACTCTTACAGGCATTATTTTAAATTTATTGTTCCATTACTTCCAACTGGGTTTGCAGATCGAACACTGGTTTATGAAGTATTAACTCCTGTTTTATTTTTTTAAATACTGTTTTGAAGTTTAAAAAAAAAATCAACATATACAGTAACATTTTCCCACTGGGCTACAAGCAATTAGAATCCACCAAGAGAAAAGTCATCTGTCAATTGCAAACATTGTACTTAAAACAAATCCACAGAGCTGTCTGACTAAGCAAATGCTTAACCAAACAAATATATTCAAATATTCAAAGATATAGTTGATGTAGTAACACTTTTTGCTGAGCTTAATTCAAAAATCAATGCCATGTAGTAAACAGAACATCCCCTAAAACAGAGATTAAAACAAGCAATGATGGAATGCATATAAATGACAAAATAACCACAGGTATATGAATCTTTATTGCTGAGGAAGACCATATTTCACAGTAAACACGAGATGTGGAGGTGAGCTGATAGAAAAAATAACTGTCTCAATAAAAATAATAGGATGTTATCAGTCTGTGGCATGGTCACAGTGTTTGACAAAGCTCAGATCATACACTGGACCAATAATGTCTCATTCTTATGGATATCTATTATATTATAAATATATATTATATACAGACATAATATTATTCTTTTTTGCTGCATCTTATTGAACATAAGACTTAAAGGGAAAATACAAGATTCACTTTTTCATTGTTTTTTGAATTTATAGCACACACTCAAGTCACATTTTCACGCTTTTCTTCAAGGTCTTATGGACCTGAAAATTCATAGTTTTAATAAAAGAAATTTTTTTTTCTGTTTTTTGAATGACTCACACTAAATCACAGGACTTGGCAACAGCATTATAAATCCATAAATCTATCTCATGCATCAGAAAGATTGGAAAGCAGCACTTGTTGTCTTTGACTTTCAAGGTACACACTCTTATTGGGGACCTAAAAATATTAAGTTTTAACTCTTTTCCTTTTTTTTTTTTTTTTTAGATTTTCCCAATCAAATGGTAATTTGACCAGGGATCCTGGTCCTTGAACTGGTGTTAAGTGCCCAGACTGTGCTGAATGGTCAGCAGCAAACCTGCCTCACTTAATTTGTATGCACTGCTGCAACACCGGCAGAGAGAGGTTACAGTGCCCACTGCTTGGTTTAATTGGAGTTAAGTACATCTATTATGTCGGTGTGCCCCATCCACAAGCTGTTTATTTTGATTAATGCATGCATCCTGATGAGTGAAACACCTGTGTGAGACAGAAAGTTTTAGGAGAAATAAATGAACAGTTTTGTAGACTAATTTTCCCTAAAGATCCGTGTACTTTTAATACTTCCCCCCCGCTGCCTGGGGTAGCCAGTTTGTGACTCTTTGATAGGTTTGCTGCTCAGGATAAGAGGTGCTGATCAACTGTAAGATTTCACAAGTTGGGACCTTAAGAACTGAGACAACTCTAAATTACCAGTCTTGCTTAAACCTAATTTACTTCCAAATTGTGACAAAAATAATAGTGAGTAACCTCAGCTAGATGTCGACACTTGAAATGGGCAGTTTGAAAAGATAAGACTTGAAATAAGAGGAAAAACAGCAGCTGGGATGTAACTTCTGAAATTTGCTTCAAAACAAAAGTATACACTGTAAATATATACTCTAAGGGTATCATGATGGAGGAAAAACACATGTTAAGTCATCAGTTAGAGGAAAAAGAAATCCATTGTCTATAGGCCTCAGACAGGGAGTTTCAGGGCTGTCATCTTCCTTGATTATAACAAAAACCCCACTATTTTTTTTTTTTAAATAGTTATACTTAGGTAGGCTCACAGGAAAGGAAATGATTCTTGGAGAACACCAGGGGCAGAAGAACTTAACTGTAAAGAAAGTGTGAGAACAAGAACAAAACCTTTGCAGACAAACTCCATCAAGGTCAGGTAAATTCGAGTCCCTTCCAGCATCAGCTGACTCCTCCTGTGGTTGCGAAGGGAACATAAATGACGTGTTTATGCTGAATGCCTGAAACCAAGGCATCAACCCTGGGCCATCTGTGTGTGTCACCAGCCATGTGTGCTGCAGGAAATGGCTGTGCTGTGGCCTCAGACTGAAGGTTATTGAGAGAAAGTGCTTTTGTGATCTTATTTATTTCACTGAAAAAGTCAAGGAAATGTAGTGCCCTCAGCAGAGCAAACCTGCACAGGATCTCACAGAGGCACGCCAGCCACATCTTCTGGTGGGAAACAGGGACAGAGAGATTACCTGGAGGAGATTTTTAGGAGGTTAGGGCCAACAAAGACAAGCACTTACAGGAAAATAGGAGAAACAATCATAGCTGGAATAACAGTCCATAAGTTTTCAAAGTTTCTAGATGCTTATCCTAATGAAAATTGAATCTCTGAACCTTCTGAGGTTAACTTATCCCCACTTATAACATCATTAGGAGATAATGTCAATGAACTGGAATGCTGTCACAGGACAGCAGTTTCCCACTGCTAAATAAATGCTGAGCCAAAGCCAAGATATTTATTTTCAAAGTGGGAGATATTTACCCTGTAAACATGTTCTGTTCCAGTGACTTTATGTCTGTTGTACCAAACTGCTAATGAGGGAGATGCTTGTCTGATGCATGTGGTTAAACTAATAAGAGTTTCTCGGTGTCCTCTTATTGAAAATACATGTTTTTATTGGATTAGAGAACAGATTATCTCAGCATTTCAGCTAATTTGGAAAACAGTTGGTTCATACCAATGCTGTTTGTGATATGCACCCTACTTCAGGGGTTCCTAACCACAAACAGCTGCACAGCCCTGTTGTCATTCAACAGCTCCAGAGCTGGAAACTTATTGTCTTGACAGGCTTAATGAATTGACGTATATGACGGGGCACTAGCATTGTGGATGTCACAGGAATCAAAATTACAGAGCCCCAACAATTTCCATATGAGTGGTGCCAAAGGGATACCAAGAGTTTCTGGAGATACGGAGTAGCAGGGAAAGGTCTGGGTCAAGAAGCTGTTCTTTGCACAGACCCAAGAAGTGCCATTCCAAGCAAATGCAAGGATTTGGACAAAGGTGCATCTGCTAAATCATCCACAGGTAGCACAGGTTCCAGAAGAAGGAGATGGATATAGGGGCAGGAAGTGTAGATAATTTTAATAGCCACTTTTATTAAAAAAAACCTCTAACAGAGGTATAGATTGATTTCTCTCCTGCTTTGGCAATCACAATACTTGAATGTTGACTGCCTAGAAGTAACAGAAAAACTATTTGCCTGAAAGATTTTTATTTTTAATTATTGCTTATATTAAAATAAGTCAAAGCCTAAATTAGAAGTATTAAAATTAAATAAATTCTTCTTTTCTGGCCAAACATATTAAGGAAAAGCCTAAAAGTATTATTTGGGAAAATATTTCTTGAGAGGAAAAAAGAAATTCCATTAAAGTCACTTCTTTTCCCAAGAGCACTGAGTTCCTAAGTCACATTGATGCCAGAAGGATATTTATTATTTCAGAGGTTTAAGGCTCCCTTGCATTTCTGTGGATCTGTAGCCTCACTTCTATTATTTATTAAATCACTGTTTCTTCAATAGTGAGAGTTGGATATTGCATACTGCATAGGTCTGAATTGGAAGCTGATACAAGCAGTAAAAATTTAGCACTGACTCTTAAGGAAAAACTTATATATTGTTATGAATTACCTCTTATTATTTACACCCATTGTCCTTATTATTTTTACCATGTGGGCTTTTCTATGACAAGAAATTTAGGTGAAATTACCTAATAAAACCCTTAAATCATTGCCTAGGAGTTTCTAGTAAGGCGGCATTCCCAGTGCCCCTACTTGGTGAGAAGTGTCTCTTGGTGTCTCTGGAATAAACCAGCCTTGTTCTTTCCACAAGGGCACACCTTTCTGCTTTACTGTGCCCCATTTTGTTGCTTGTCTCCTGAACTCTCTGAGTGCTTTATTCTGTTCTGAAAGTTATTTTTATAAAAGGAATGTATTTTCCAGAATTAATCCTAGGCAATCCTGCATGGCTTTGAGTTTGCTTTTTGAGAAACCATGCTTTTCAGTATATATCCATGGTTCCATGGCAATCCTTCCTTGGACCACATATATCAGTTGATGATAAACTCTACAGATTCCTACATCTCCAAGTTGCTTCAGCATGCTTTTTTTGTGTAGGTTTATGTCAATTCATTTTAATATATCTCAGAACAAATGTCATCAGGATCCAATAATCACAGTTTATTGGGTGGACAGAAAGCAAGCAGTGAAGTCTCTATTGGGATTTTCAGCATCAATTTATGAGGTGCATTGCAAAACTAAAATCCATCTGATTTCCATCAGCTTAGCTATAAACGTAGGCATAATGATTCTATCCACTTATTTTCAAATCAATTTAACATAACTATCTCCCAGAATTAGAAGACATGGATCACTGCACAGTTTAGGCACTAATATAGTGGTTTCTACTCACCAATGTCCAATACCACTGATTAGTTTAGTGTCCCACTCCTGTATTCACTCCACATCATTAACAGCTTTGGAAACAGTAGATTTGTGCTGTTTGGGCTTTCCTATACAATCCATGCAGTTTGGAGAGCAGAAAATGCAAAATGTTTTTACTCTTGCAACTGATAAGGTCTAAGTGTACCAGAATGCTAAAAATTATTTCGTCCTTTGGGGATACAAATGTCAATAACTCAAAATCTGCAAATTCAGACTGACGCATTCCTGGAAAACTTGGACTGAATGAAAATGTCTATTTTATAAGCAAAATGGAACTCTTGTTCTATGTTCTCTCCCAGTTTTCAGCTGTCTCATCAGCTTTGCTGGAGTGAAAGTGGTTTTCATCAGTGTGGTGACACTGATGGCTGAAATGGGGGCACATCCCAAGTCAGGTGATGTATTAGTGGGATTTTTATGTAAATATGCATCACATTTCAGCATGTACATTATGCCAGAGAAAAATTCAGTTCACAACATGTAAAGAAAGAATTGAGATGTTAAGTTGTGTGCATTTTAACGAGGAAGTTTAATTTGTATTTTCTATGTTTATTTATAGGGAAGGCTTTATAATGAACAGGATGCTCATCTGATCAAATGCAATGATGCAATTAAATTGCTTCTTGTTGAAACAGGTTTTATGGTGCTTATTAAAAGTAAATATAAATAAATGTTTGAAGATCTGTGTGATCAGAAATGCCTTTTGATATCAGATGGAAATATATCAGTGCCTAAAATGCCTTAACTATTTATTTAAATGTGCCAGATGAGTGTTTATAACATCACTGCACCGGATTACTAAAACCACAACTGACATAACCCATTTGGTTTTTTCAAAAGCTTTTGTCAGTGACCTCATGGGAGGCTATTAAAAAAACAACACAAAGTAATCATGGGCTAAATCAGAAATATCCAGGTCAAAGACAGAATCCAGTATGAGAGTAAACTGTTCGAAATTTGGAGAACTCAAGAAGAGCAAAAATAGATTTTTTTCTGCTGCCAATCTGAGTGGGAAATCTATGGACACAAACACCCAAACAAACCACAATGTCTACTACCACTTTTTCTTCTGCCTTCATTAAAGAGATTGATATAATGAAATGTGCAAAGCAATTAAAGGCATGAACAAATGAGAAAAACTGATACTAAGTAAGATAAGTGCTTATATTAGTTATGTATTTTCATGGTCACTGAGCCTCAGGAAATGCAGCCCAAGGTGAGCACTATCAGAGAAAAAGAGCAGCTGGGACAATCTCAGAGCTGTCACTGGTTATCTGAGAGAGCTTATGGGAGAGGGTGTCCAGAATACTGGAAAAGTGCAATTATTGAGACTATCTTTAAAAAAGGGAAAAAGAGGGTGGATTTGTCAGCTTAACTTCAATTCCTAGAAAAATCCAGGAGCAAATAATCAAGCAAACAATTCATAAGCCCCTAGGAGATAACAAAAAGATGAGTGGCAGCCAGCATGGATTTGTCAGTATGGTAGGTTGACCTTGCCTGGATGCAGGAGCCCACCAAACTTCCCTGTCACCCCCCTCCTCAAGAGGATGCAAGGAGGAAGGGGGAATAAGATGGAAAAAGACCCCTCATGGGTCAAGATAGAGGCAGTTTAATAAAGCAAAATCAAATGCTGTGCATGGAAGCAAAAGAAAACAAAAGATTTACTCTCCAATTCCATCAGCCCAACCATTTCCTGGGAAACAGATCTGGGAGACAAAAATCATAATAACAAATTTCCCACCTCCTCCCTTTGTCTTTGATTTTACTGCTGAGCAGGTGTCATGTGGAACATCCCTTTGGACAGTTTGGGACAGGCTGTGAGTCCTGGCTGCATCCCCTCACAGGATCTTGTCCACCCCAGCCTGCTGGTGAAGGGGGAATGTTGGAGAGGCAGTGCCAGTGCTGTTCCAGCTCTGCCCAGCAGTGCCCAAACATTGGGGCATTATCAGCACCTTGCTGGGCACCAGTGCACTCTGAGGGCACCTGTGGGGAAAGGAACTCCAGTCCCAACACAGTCAGAAAGAAATCCTGACAAACCAACTTCCTGCTTTGAGAGGGTAACAGGTTTGTAGATAGGGCAGAAGCAGTAGATGTTGTGTCTCCACTTCAGTGAGATGACTGACAATGTTTCAGGTGACACTATCATGATAAGAAAGAAAATATAGGCTGGATTAAGCTACTATAAAATGGACAAGGAAATGGTTGGAAATTTGTACTCAAGCCATATGGAAGAAAATAAAGGGTATTTATTCAGACAGAATATGCCAAGTCACTGAAAAGGGGCCCAACCACTGGGGAGGGTGAGAATTCCAAAGGAGCTCAACACTTTGCACATTCAGCCTGAAACACCTAAGATGACTTCAGGGAGCAACTGGCTGATCAGCAGCTCTGCAGAAAAAAAAGCAGTGATGGAGAATAAGATAAGAGAGGATCTCTGAAATTAATGCTATCAGCAAAGTGACACTTTAGCAGAAAAGCCAAATACTATTAGGGGATGTACAACCAGAAATAATCTCTGTAAGATACATGACATAATCTTTCTGCTCTATTTGGCATGAATGAGGTCGTAGCTGAAGCGTGGTGTTCCCTCTGCAGTTTGCATTTCAAGAAATATTTGCATCAGGTAAAGGAAGAGCAGAGTGATTAGGAGTGTAGAAACTTGACCTATTAGAAATAAAAGAGTTGAGATTGCTTCCTCAAGAGAAAAGACCAAATAGAGGCAAGATTAGTAGCCTTCAAATGCATAAAAATGGCTGAGAAGGGGAGAAGATTGAATTGTTATAGGTACCCATTTTCTATGTGACAAGAAATAATGTTCTCTAAATTGCAGAAGGATATTTATATGAGACATTAGAAGAAGTTTTTAATGGTAAAAACGATTAAACAAGTTGCCTGAGAAGATTCAGAATCTCCTCAACCAAAGACCTTAAGAGCAGTTTAGATAAACATATGTTAAGATTAGTTCAGGGAGAACTAATCCTGCCTGGGGTGAAAGAATGACCCCTTGATGTTCCTTCCATACATCTTTTCCTTATTTCTCCAATACATTAACACAAGACAGCACAAAGGTTCACCATTCAGAGTCATGAACTGAATGCATTGGCTAATGATGTGCACAATAGATAAAGCAGGACACTGGCAGATGACAGAAACATTTTCTCCAATTAAAGATTATTCAGACGAATTTCTGACAGTACTATGTGAGAAAAATGATAGCAAGGATATCTTGAAGTACTTATTCACAGTGCTGGCTAGGCCAGCTAGCAAACTAGCAGACCTTGACAAATTAGATGAGCAATCACCAACCACGTGAAGTTTAATAAAGGTGTGATTCTTGGGGTGCCCTGCACAGGGTCAGGACTTGGACTTAGTTATCCTGATGAGCTCTATATATTCTAAGATTTTCTGATTCTAAGTTCTAGGTGACCATGCATAGGACACAGGAAGGGGTTCTTCAGCCTTGCCCAGTGGTGAAACTGAGCATGAAAGAAAGGAGACACATTAACACTTTAAAATGCTTTTAGGTAAAATCAAAGGATTTTATTGGGTTTTAACTAGTGTTATTATATGATTTTGGGTCATGCTTTAGGAGAAGTACAGAAGCCTAAATCTGTATTGTTTCCTTATTACAGAGTAACTGAATGACGAGACTGGTAGGAGATGAGTGGGGAATATTAAAAAGCTTGCAAAAATAATGATATTTCATTATTACATCAGAGTGTATTTCATCTTACAGTTCAAGATCACACAAACACAGAACACCATTTGTGCCATTCAAAGCAATAAGGGAAATTAAACCTCAGAATATCTCTAATTGGAATTTTTTTAGGTTACCTGCCATTTAGAGAAGTTTGGCTTGGAGACAGGACTGTGTACATCTGAAGGGCAGCACTCACAAATAGGCAGTACATTATTAACTCCATAAGACTGCTTCAGATCTCTGTAGAATAGAGGTTTGTATTCTGTTAAAGGGTTTTCATCTCCTCAGTACCATTATTAGCCATCAGAGTCTACACTGGGCCATTCCTCCCTTGCAGACACGTGATCCATTCCAATTTTCTTCTTTTAAATTAGCAACTCTCTTTTGGAGAAAGAGGTTTTACCTAACAGCAGCACATTCCCCTTCTCAGGGAAATGCATAGATTCACAGAATCACAGAATGGGTTGGAAGGGACCTTAAACGTCATCCAGTTCCAACTCCCCTGCCGTGAGCAGGGACAACTTCCACTGGATCAGTTTGCTCCAAGCCCTGTCCAACCTGGCCTTGAACACTTCCAGGGATGGGACAGACATATCTGCTCTTGAAAACCTGTGCCTCCCCACCCTCACATGAAAGAATTCCCTCCTAACACCTAAACTACACCTGCCCTCTTTCAGTTTAAACCCTTGTCCTGTCACTATCTGTACAAAGCTGCCGCAGTGAGATCTCCATGGACACTTTTCTTCTCCAGGGTGAACAGCCCCAACTCTCTCATGCTGTCTTCCTAGGAGAGGTGCTCCATCTTTATGATCATCTTTGTGGCCTTTTCTGGTCTCATTCCAGCAGGTCCATGTCCTTCTTATGCTGTAAGTCTGAGAGCTGCATGCAGCACTGCAGGTGGGGTCTCAGGAGAACAGAGCAGAGGGGGAGGATTCCCTCTGTCAAGCTACTGGTCACACTTCTTTGATGCAGCCCAGGAGATGAGTCTACAAATGAGCCTATGCAGCATCAGATGTGAGTTTACTGTGTCTTTTGAAATGGTGTAACCTGCAGGACAAGCCAAAAAGATGCTTTTATGCATCAAGACACCAGTGATTCCTCATAACAGATGTTGTCTTCCAAGTCATCAGAGAGGAAAGCCGTTCTCCTAAGGTCACAAAATAAAACACAACATTGTTGGGTTTTGTTGAATTTGTAAGATGAAAAAAACTCTTCCCACCTGCCAAGAGTGTCAGGGAGAGAAACTCCACTCTTTGTGTTTCCTATCCAAATATATTTGTCTCATATCTCAATAAAATGATTGTTGTATTTCTCCCACCAGCAGTCATCCTCACAAAGTGGATAATTGTGCCTCAGAGTCTCTACACTGTGGTGTTGTTCTTTGGGATATAAACTCCTGCACAGAAAACTCAAAGATCATCTTCTTTCAAGGTTTAAATTTCATCATAAAAGAAAGACAATTACTTGCACAACTTTTAGATGAGGAAAAGTTAACAGAGTTTAAAGGTGTTACTTGTTGGAATATTGCAGTGCAGACTTGACAGTTTGAAATTACTGTTAAGTGTCACTAAATAAAGTAATGGGGTCAAATCTCATGTGTCTCTAAACTGGTACAGGTCCATGGAGTTTAACAACACTGTGCTAATTACATCAGCAGAGAATTTGCCCTCTAGTTTCTAAGGGCCTGTCACAGACAAAAATGCTTTGCACAGGCGTTTATTCTCAATTTGATATCCTTGGATATGCTGGTTTGTGTTTATGTAGTTGCAGAAACTGATGCAGGGATGGATCTGTGCAGTTCCCTGGCTCTGGCATGGCTATCAGCAATCTGTACATTTTCATTTTGAACTCTGCCACCTTGGAATAAGCTGGAGAAGAACTAATAACTCTGCCTGGTGTCTCCAGGTCTAGAGAGATCTGAAATGCTTTTATTGATAGACAATGAACTCTGTTAGTGACTGAGGAGTGTGGAGGGGTGTTCTGCAGCTGAAAAAAAACCCATAACTACTGAACTACTTTTACTGAAAAAGGGAAAAAAACAAGCAAACAAAACAACTCAACGTACTGTGTATTAGGCTTGAATTCGCCTTAGGCCCTTTATCTACTTTTTCCATCCTGTTTTCTCTCTGCTTTATTCCCTGCTCAAGCCTATAAGGATTTGACAGCACTGCTGCCCTTTAGCAATACTAGCTCTGCATGGGAGGGCAGCAAAATATTAACTGGTTTAATGACATTCCCTGACTCCCTAGAAGAGCAGCATTCATCATCATCACTTAAGAAAACACCTCATCTCAAGTAGACAAGCTCAAGCAGGTTATTGCATCCACATCCATTACAAGGTTGCAACACCTACACTGAGGTTACCAAAAGCCAACATATGTTTTACTACTACTTCAGAGAAAATTAATGTATTGAACCACAGAGCTAGCTAATTATCCATATCATTGACCCCGACACCTTAATGGAAAGTATTGTTCACCCACTCCACAGCAGCTCACACAGAATTAACATCAGATTGAACACGTTATAATTAAGGTCTGAAAGCACATGAATGGTTAGAAAGAAGAAAAGAGGCCACTTTTTGTCTGCCTTTCCACCTCTGTCCTGTTTCTCTTTCAGGTGCGACTCTAAGTAGTTCACATGTGTGTCCCAACCTTGTGTCAAACTGTCCAAGGCAGTGTTCCCTTGGCATCTTTCTGTGGATATGTTCCTGTGTTAATTCAGGCTGGAAGGGACCTCATCCACCCAAGGTCCTGCTCACAGCAGGTTCAGCTGCTCAGGGTTTTTACAGTGCCGGGCAGCAGAAGCAGCTCTGTGAGCACAAAGCTCTGCCTCTCAGCCTGGTTATTCCTGCTGATCACTGAGTGCCACAGGCACTGCTGCCTTGGGAAGGCTGACCTGGGATAAAGACTGGACAGAGCTGGAGAATAAGGTAGATATTTATTGAAAGGTCTTTTAGGATACACCTTGGGCCAGACAAAAGTCTGGCCAGGGCTACACCCAAGGTGGACTTAGAACGGTCACAAAATGGATGACCAGTCATGAGGTCTCACACTTTTATAAGTTTGGGTCTATTTGCATATTGGGGTTTAATTGTCTAATTATAGTTTCAGGTTGTGAGGTCCCATCCTTCTTGTTCCTCTCTTCAGTCCACTGTTGTTTGTGCTTTTGGGCCTGAAAGTTGTACTCCTTGTTCTTGGTCTTCAGCAGGAAAGGATTTCTTTTGTCTACCTACTCTGTGAAGAGAGCTGACTAACACTTAATATGAGGCTCAGAACTGCACCCCTAGGCAGCACAGAATCTGAAAAACATGAAAGCTAAAACTTGAGGCATCACCACCTCTTCCCTACACAGGTTTAACTCTGCCATGTAGAGTCTGTGTCTTCTTCCTTTTAACTCTGCTTTTTACTAACACCCCAGAACTTTGTCACCACGCTCATAACACTGACATATTAAGTCCCAAAATGCAGTTCCAAATATATAATTATTTGTGGTTTCCCAAACACCATCTATTTTCTAATTTCTTTCCCATCATTAATTTTCCTCCTCTTTGCTGACTTATCAGTTGTCTTAAATATTATCCTTTTAAGTCTCCATGGTGTCCAATGAAAAGGAATTAGGCTTCTGAGTGTGCTTTCAGACTTAATCTTGCAATTATCTACTTCATACTGCTCATCACTCTGGCCAGGCACTCTCTTTAGGAGAATTATTTGGCCTGAATAAATATCTTCAAAGTCTGAAGACTCAGATTCAATAAAGTTTGTGGAGGCTTTCATCTTTATTGATATTGTGAAAATCTGCAGTGTGTTTTTGTTTTTTTTTTTAACTTTGTGGCATAGTATCTTCCTTGGTCCAATAACAATATTCCTGTGCAAGAGTCAGGAGAACTGTAGAAACTACCATTTTCAGAATTTTGATTCTGCTTTTCCTTAGTGGACTCAGAAATTGGATTATAGGTTATAAAGGTATGGGAAATACTAAGACCACCACATAGAATTGAAAAGTAGAAATGCAAGGTTTATAAAGTGTGTTCCAGATTGCTCTAGACTTCTCACAAAAGATTTTTTTGCCTTGACCTGAAGTTTTTAGTGTATTAACTGTGGGAGTATCTCAGTGTTTATGCAAAGTAACTTCAGGCAACTGTCAAACTTTCAGAAGTGCTGACAATTTTGAAATCCTTAAAAACCGAGTTCCTCTGAAATGAGCAAAACAACACTGTCTCATGACAAAACTTTCATGAAGCAGACAGAAACATAATAATGGCTTCAGAAGCTGAGATCCCTCAGGAAACACACCATCATTTCAAAGCATCAATGCACAGATTTGCTCAGGGTGCAGCTGACTGCTGAAAGCAAGAGCATCTTTCTAGTCTTGAACCTTTAATCAAATATCAGTATGAAGATTTAGGCACCAAAACCAAGACACTGTCCATGGAAAAGTAAACTTGACCTTGACTCAGTGGAAGGTTGAACTAGACAACATCCTCTTGTCCCTTTCCACAAGTTATACTAGAAATCATGAAGAAGATAAACTTTTTTTAGAACATATTCTTACATATTTAATTTCCAGGTTTATTACTGTTGGCTTATAACTATGAATTTGCTGAAGAAATTAACTAAAAAAAACCTCAATGACAGCAAAGAAGCTGTAAAATTAAATTAAACGTCACTCTTCAAAATCCAGAGCAGAAAATACAAAGTTTGTAAGGCAAATACAGTAAATCTATGTACATATTTTAATGGATCAGAAGTATAATACACGTGGATGACTGTCCTATGCTGTGTTTTATTTGCTACACTAAATGCATCATATCTTACAAAACACAGAGAATTGTGCTCCTGTATTAATTACATTTTTAAGTGATTTTCTAATCTTCGAACCATTTTACTGTCTGACGGTTGCAGAGAGTGTATTAGAATTTCACACAGCACTGCTATTTGAAAGAAGTTAAATAGTAAGCAAAAGCTCTCCATTTTTTGTGTCCTTTCAGCCATTTATTTCTATTAGTATCAAAGTGGCTGTTTTACATTATGCAAACATTCATTGCAAAAGCAAGCTGGATTGTAGGTTAACTCTTAGAGAAGAAATATATGCTGTGATAACATTACCCAGTGTGGATGTGTTACACTTAAGGCATTAACTTCAGTATAAATCATTCTTTATATGAAATAAAAGTGCTTTATTGCTTTATAGCAAGATCCTAAACCACAGTAGATGGATGTTGTAGGATGTAATCTGGGTGCCAGTCAATTGGTGCTCTTTGTAAAGTAAAGGATGAAATTGTAGACAATGATATCCAGAAGAACATAAAAATCTGATGTATACCTACAAAATCAATGACTATTTAGAATGAAGCTTGAAAACATGGTATAAAACACTATCTTTGCCTCATTGAGCTAGACCTACATCTCGTCCCATTGAGTGGATTTATGGAGGCAGTACTGCAGTATCTTTAAATGAATGAGAATTCCCTTGCTCCTTCAGGTCTCAGACACACAGTGGAACATTATGACCTGTTGAGATTTCTCTGAGCAGCAGCAAAAGTAATAACAGCTTTCACTGCCAGGGATATGGTAAATCAACCCATCTTTCCCTTTGAGAATATCTTTGCTTGGGAATTGTATAACCATTGTATAAATATATGTTTAGCAAAACAAGGAATTAATTTGTTTTCAGAACTTGCCAGGAATTTTCCATACATGTTCTTGCAGTAGGAAGAGAAAAAAAAGAAAAGTGAAGTAATTTTTTTTTTCTGGAAATGTCATTTTTCTGAGAAAGGCACTTCTATTTCTGCCTTAAAAAAAGCCATATACATTTGGACTGAAAGGCATATTTACAGTTCCTTTTTTTTATCTCCAAGAATTTCCTCTGTACATTACTAACTAATCCTTAAGCAGCAGTTTTCATCAGCAGCTTTCAAATCAGCACAAAGGAGAAAAATGTCATTGTTCCTCCTGAACCTACAGCACAGCAAGGGGGAGGAAGGAGATGCTAAGTGGCTTTGCATTAATCTCCCAGCATGCAAAACCCACCTCCCAAACCCCGGGACTGTTTCCTGCTCACTTCTGCACAAGCAGCCAGCACTCCTTGCTTGTCCTCTCTTTTGGCAAGAATCCCACTGAAATCCTCAGCCCAAAATACCTATAAATAGGGCAGAATATAGATTAAACTTTTATATTTGAGCAGTTTGTCTGCTGAAGGAGGAACTCGAGGCTCAGTTAGAAAAAGTTCTTCCCTTCCTTCTCAGTTCATCAGTTTCTGAGTACTGGGAGCCAAACACTGTGAAATTTTGTGCCTTGAATGTTTATTGTTTTACTTTGTAGCTCAGCAAAGAAGAAGAGAGCAGGTGTGGAAGGCAGGGAAGAACAGTGGGACTCCTTCAAGACAGGAAAAAATACTCTCAGGCATGGGGAGAAAAAGAAAGAATAAGCTGCTCTGTGCTACCAGTGCCTACAGTGGAGGAGATGAACTACATTACCAACAGCAGCTCTGCCTTTTGCTCCATGCACCTCATTTTTTGCATAATAAGAGAAAATTATACTTTGTCATGCTGTATTAAAGATAATTATCTCTCCTTCAATCCTTGTGGTTTTCTATGGTTTTGTAGTTAACCCAGTTGCAGTCCTTGATATTTGCACAGCAATTGGTTGTTACTGCCTCAGAAGAGAAATTCTTTGCTTGTTGCTGAAGAAGTCATTATCAATCCAGATGTTAATTATGACTATTGGTCATGCAGTCAGCAGCAGCATGGTCAGCAAGGACAAAAGGAAGCAAATATCCATGGAAGTTGTACTGATTTCCAAAAAGCAGTGAGTGTGGAAAGAAGTTTAGGTCTAGTGGGGCTGGAATTCTCTATGGTAGCTGCTCTTCTAACAGATGACCCTTTATAGGAAAACCAGTCACTGAAAGGGATCAAATTTTGGAAGTCCTGTAGGTCTGTACATTCCCAAAACCTGGAAATCCGATGATGTCCTTGAGAGTATCACAGAGTTCATGTTCCCTGACACAGTTGAATGAATGGCTGGCAGAAAGATGTGAGTCACAATTGTGAAAATGGTCCAAAGAGGAGAAAACCAGACCAAGGAAAGAGGTGCCTTGAATGGGAGCAAGAGATAACTCTACATCATTGAGTACAATGCACCTTGCAGTGAGTGTCTTCAGAAAGCCTGCAGGGTGCTGCCAGTATTGGACACCTGATACATTCCAGTGCATTAAAGGACTTGCAGACTGTGGAATATTGTGGATTTCTTATCCCTGGAAATGTTCGAGGCCATCTTGGATGGGGCCTTGAGCCACCTGGCCTGGTGGAAGGTTGAAACCAGGTGGTATTTAAGATGCCTTTCAACCCAAATAATTCTATGATTCTATGAAATGTGAAACCTCATTCTCCAGTATTTAAGCACACAAAGGCTTGGCTTTGCCTACAGGCCAGCACTGGAGTCCTCCTTGTCCCAGGGCTTTCCTGCTCAGACTTGCAGGAGTGCAGTCACACATGAGGGCAGGATACTTGGGTACCTCGTGCATTTTTACCTTATGGTAGTACTGAAAATATGAGCTGGAATAACAGTACCACGTAGGAGCACTACAAAAGACAGTAGGATTCTCAAGTCACCTATCATTTTAATAGAAAAAAGAATGGGAGAATGTAAATATTGTCATTCCTGCTGAGCAAACAGAGAGCTGGTATCACTCAGAGAGGTCAGGCAGATTAAGGAAGAAAACCCAGATCTCGTGACTCCCAAGCCAGTGTCTGAACCACACAACCACAGTTGTGCTCTCGACAGAGCTGCTCTCTCTGGGTTTTGATCAGCATATATTGCTTCCAGCAGTTATTCTGCCCGGTTTCCACATCCCTGTTTAATTATTTTATACATGATGTAAAAGGTCAGAGGGAAAAAAACCCCCACATGCAAAAGTGTTGAGAAAAATTCCACCCCTTTTCTGAAGGCTTATTGTAAAATAAATAAATAAAGTAGTATTAAAGAAGGAAAAATTACCAAGGGAGTCATAAAAAGTTAGCTTTAGGCCAGAGAAATGCTGCTTTTCATTTCTATATAGTACATGAGAATATTTTGTGGACTAACAGTGCATGAATAATGTTTTATTAAAATGTATATCTTTACAGCTTTATTTTATCAGGTCCTTCAAGGCCTGGCATAAAAAAGGTTTAACAAGTTTGACACATGCTGATTTAGCATTTATACCACAAACTGAATCTGCTTTGTGAGGGAAAATAGGCCAGCTTTCAAAATACAAACACTGTGAAGTATTCAAAGTGAAACAAAACAAAAGTGAGAAGTGGGAAGAACGAAAAAAAGAAGAAGAAAAATGCAAACCATGATCATTCCAAACCTGCTGTGCAAAGGTTTTAGACTAACTTTGAAAATATATCGCATTAAATGTTGAAGCACTGATGATTTTAGCATCCAAGTTTCCTAATGGAGTATGCAAATCTGGCTTGTAGGATTCAACTAAAAATAGTCAGTGAGAGTTTGTTCTCTTTTATTCTTTCAAATGAGCCCAAGACCTGGCCCTTCCTGAGCCACCTTAACCCTTTCAGACACTAAACACTACAAGAAAACCTTTCTCAGAATGTAAAAGAGTTTAAAAATTTTAAATTGTCACATCTTCAGTTGCAGAAGGAAGTATTTTAGAAATCTCCTTGTTCAGCCTCTGTCTCCAACCCAGAAGAAAGTGCTGCAAGCCCAAATACTTAAGAGGAAATATGCTTTTTCTATGCTAGGGTAAACTGTGACCCAGATTTTTGTGATATTGAAGTTAGTCGACCCTCAGCTAAACTCTTATCTAACCTATCTTGACTTTTAAAATGTTTTTAAGCACAATTTTTATTTTTGCACAAAGCCTGGATAGCTGGCACATTTTACAACTTAGCATTTCCATTATTAAAATTGCCAGATGGAGACCAGTTAAAATGATTTTTATTTCTGTTACTTTGATATTTTTGCACTTCTGCTTTTCAAGTAACCAGATGGGGGTTAGCTAAATCCTCTGAGCTAGTTGTTTATAAATGGACTGTAGAGACAAGTGTATAAATCTATATGCTAATCTTGCTGGAACTGCTACACCACTACAATAGGCAAAGGATGGATAACACATCCTTTTTGTTAACAGGACACCATCTTTATAGACCTAATCAATAAACTAATTAGGATTTGAGGTGTACCAGTGCTCAGCTTCCTAGTGAGGCTTTCATGCTCTATCTACATTTCCTATATTTCTGCCAAATTAGAGACAGCAGAAATTTGCCTCTGTCATGGCGCATACATGAACTTTTATTTCTTGGTATATTGAACATCAGAGACACACTCTACATCATAACTTAACATGTTTGTTAGAAGAAAAGACAATTTATATGAAGCCACTAATATTTTCTCTGAGAAATACATTCTTATGTCATTCATTTAATCTAAAGACTACTTATAATATTTTTTCTGACCCCTGTATTCTCTTTGTTTTAAAACTCCAAAGCTTTCTAGTACCTTAAAACCCTTTTAGTACTGATCATTACAGAGGTAACTGAAATATTTTTTATTTATATGCCAATTTTCCCACCATTAAATTTTTTAATTTAAGAGATTCCAAATCTAACTTGGATGGGTATAGGTGGACACAGCCACTTTCTGCAACAATCCAGGAGAGGGAAACAGTGATGGTTGTCACATTCCATTGCAATTTCCCAAAATTATGCAGATATAATTTATAAAGCCCAAATGTCAAAAGTTGAAATTAACAGACCTGGTCTCATCAAGTACACATCATGGCTTTGATGAAACCAGAAGTCCTTTACTTACAGGCATCTGCTTGAAATAACTGAATACAGGAATTGTATATCAGAAATTCTACAATTCATTATGCTGTGTGGAAATGGCCTTTGTCATTTTAGAAACAGAAAAATTTATAGTTTTAGCCAACAGTTTATATTTTAACTACTGCCTAGTGTCAACTAGAATAAATCTTTCCTTAATAGTCTTCATAGGCAATAGATATTGTGGTGTGGGAGAGAATATATTTCATGTGGGAACAGGTGCAGTCAAATATTTGGTAACATTTACAGAAATTTTAAGACTTTTTTTCCCTTTTTAACCTGTATTTAGTATGAGATAGGTTCACACATTCCTGAATAAAGAGCATAACCCTATACAATTGCCAGTTTCTTTCCATTGTATGTTTTACTGCTGGGTAATTCAAAACCAAAAGCATTGTAGGCAAAAGAATAGTTAGATTGGGTAACGGGGCTAATGAAAAGTGATGATGAGGAAGCTACGAAAGTTGGAAAAAAATTTAGTCTAATAATAGAAGAACAAATGTTAATTTTGTTTGCTTCACAGTAATCTGCACAGAGGAAGATTTGTGTAGCAATAGAAATCTGATCAATGAGGAAGTTGTGTTTTTCATACAAATTGTCAAGCTCTGCACACCTACTTTTTCTGGTGACATATTATCCTGCTTGTTTAATTGCCTCTCCTATGAATTTCTATTTCAAGTTTAACCTCTAAACCCCTTGTGAATACAGTATAGTGCTGTGACAACAGTAGGACACTATGAACCCTTACAGCACTTTCCAACCTATGCTGTGTGTTCTGTGGCAAATTTCTCTTGGTTCCAATGGCAACGGCCCTGGAACTCTATCACAGCTTTAATTTAACATCACCCTTCTCATAATATTTTGTTCTCTTTTGGTTTAAGCTTCTTCTCCATTTGGAGAGTGACAATAAGGATTAATTTGTGCAAGTGCTCGTTGATATAAATCAGCTGATGGCTGCTGAAGAGTGGGCTGGGGCAGGCCTGCAGAGGAAGTTGTTTTGCTTTGTTTCCAGCTCAGCGTCGCGGGCGGCCCCGTCCTCTCTGCAGGCTCTGCTCCCACAGAGTTGTCCAGATGGTCTGGCTCCGACTGCCTCTCCTTTCATCTAAGGTGGGGAAGTGGTGGGGAAAGTTTGTGTCTGCCTGAAATGACTCATCCCCCAGATCTCCTCGCCTCAGCTGCTGCACAATCCTCAAAAGATCCCAACATGTGCCTTACACCATTGTTTTCCTATTTTCTTCCTTTTTTTTTTTTAGTAATCTCATCACCACATCTTGCTGCTTGAGCCCTGGAAGGATGCAGGGGAGCAGATGTTGCCCCCTATATTGTCTCAGTAATGTGGCAAGCTGGAGAGTGACAGGCAGGACACATCAGGATGGCTCTGGCAGGCTACAGTCACAGCACAGCAGACCCTTCAGGGATTGAGGAATGTTGGGAAAAGGCCCAATTTACAGGTTTGGGAAAGACATAACCTGGCTGAGATCTATTGGAGATCAATCTCCCCCGATTCCCCACTGACAGCCTGACCCTCAGCTGGTGAACCATACACACAGTGCTTGTGTTTCAGTCAAATCATAGCTGGAACTGCCAAGAGGATTTTAAACTGGCTTGTTTAGAAAGATAGGTGAAGGTCCAGGCAGTCCAAACTCAAAATTTTACCTGCTCATCAATGAAATGCATTTTCTTATTTCTTACATGAGGTAATTCCTTTCTGTACCATGAATTAAAATCAAGGAAACTGGGAATTTATATTTGAAAAATCTGATACAGTTATCTTGTTGACAGACTGCTGATTTGAATAAACAGATTTAGTATCTCTACCCATAAACAGCCTAAAATGGTTGTAGTGGGGGGAAAATTAAAAGAAGTGGAGAGGATTTTTGAATCATAGGATGACTGGGGTTAGAAAGGACCTCAGAAGGTCCTAGTCAAAGCTGGGACAGCCATGAGGTGACACCAGGTTACTCAAAAAGAGGAATCTGAAAAATGTGTCTCTGTAAAACATAAAATATACTTGCCATTAAAACGTACTTGAAATGGAGATCATTTGTGGAATTAATGAATGAGTGGAATAGGAGGTGCCCAGAGGCTGGTGCTGTGAAGATCTGTGCAGGTCAGTAAGGTCATGGACCAAGGATGGCAGGAGAAGCACCAAACCCATGAATAACCCATGGCCTGCATCTGCACTGGCAGGACTGAGAGTGCACACCCAACAGGGATGTTGTGCGGTGATGCAAAGGTGTCTCCCCTGTGTTGAATTTAGCCAAAACCAGCACACTCCACTCAACTATTTCGAGCAAGAAACACAAATCAAACCCCAGGATGTGTTATTCCTTAAACACCAGTCAGTAGCACATGGAGGAGAATCGAGGTGTGATGGGAGATGGTCCCATCCCTGGAAGTGTTCAGGGGAGGTGGGATAGAAGACTGAGCAATCTGGTAAAAGGTGCCCCTGTCCAGGGTGGCAGGGTTGGTACATGATGATCTTTAAGGTCCCTTCCAACCCAGTTCATTTTAGGATCCAATTATTTCATTTTCTGAGTCAAGGCTACTGTACCCACGCACTTGGTAGCAAATAATTGATGATGATTTCTTTGGGGTTTTTAAGTTTCAAACATAAATTATATTGTGCTCGATGCAAACAAAGTCTCTCCTGGACTTCATTATGTTGGATAAAGATGGATTTGTCCCTGGACGGTGTTGCCTAAGGATGAATGATCATGACACGATTACATTCAGTACAGAAAACTGAGTACATACCTGTTAGTCATTCACATACTGGTGCTTTCAAAGAGATAATTTTCCAAAGCAGAAGAATTCTGAATGAAACTGATTGGAAAATAGACAGTTCTTTATTCATGGTTTATTAGATTATCATAATTCCACAGTGAGGAAAGAGGATAACTTTGGCTGGAAGCTTATGCCATCCCAGCAGTATGGACAGCAATTTTAGAGATACAGCAAGAGAAAATGAGGGGGGAAAAGGAGGAATAGGGAAAAATGAAAATTTATGAAATACATCAGGCTGTAATAGAGAAGCCAGAGGCAGAGCAGGGGGTGGCTGTCAGGACTATGACCAAGTGGGAAAAGCTGAAGCTGTACCAGGAGCAAACAGCAGTGCTGTAGCTCAGGGGACTGTGAACATTATTGCCACATACTGGTATTGTTGCTGGTAAGGTAGGAGCAGTCTTTGGCTCTGGGATAGCCTATTTACTTCAAAATGGTTCTTCTATCACTCTTCAATTTGGGAATTCCTGCCTTTAGGACCCCTTTTCTTGTATTATTGAAAATGACATGATTTCTAAAAGTCCAATATATTTTTCATTCACTAGGTTATTTTCTTAATTATATTTGCTGGAGACAGATTCAATTGCAGTTTTGTTCACCTTCAATTTATGTTCCTATTTCTGAAGCCTTTGGCAGTCTTTCAAAGGGTGTCCACACACACTGAGTTTAGTCCCTCAGCTTTAGATGACAGCTCTCCATAAATTCACATCCAGTGCTTGCAGAGGGGAGAGCACCTTCCCTTTCCTCCTCCTCTGAGCAGACCTACAGAATAAATCCTGATCTGAAACACTTCATTGATCTTGGTAAAGCTCTCCTTTCTGCCAAACTCAATGGCTGATGAAGGTGCAGCTACTACTCCTCCAGTCTTGTGCCAGGGTTTACAGCAGAAAGAAAATATTCTGTGCTGTATTAATGTTTAAGTGTTGTTTCTCTATTCCAGGTGTCCAAAAGCTGTCCTGACACTCAGGTCAGCATAGCTTCCCACAACAATTTTGCTCAGACAAGGGTTTGAAATATCACTTTAGGTGATTTCACAAAAATCATTTTCATTTCTGATGGTGGGGGAGAGGGGCCAGAGGGGAGATGGGGAATAGGCTTTTGCTTCATTCACGAGAGCTGGAAAATATTCAGCATGTACAGGTGAGGATAAAAAATGGCAGTGCTTCCCCATGCTGGGCTGAACACTCTTTTAAAACAGTTTCCTTTAAAGTAGTTTCCTACTGCCTTCTGTATATGAATTTTTTGTATAGGTCATCACTATCTAGAGATAAAGTTTTCAATAGCACATCAGGAAAAATGGAGGTGGGCAATGGGTTTCTCTAGATCCTGGGTGACAGATATTTTGATTCTGTATTTGAAACACAGCAGAATTAATTGCTCTTATCATGCAAGGATATGAAATTTGTTTCAAATTTATAGAAATTTAGATATCTAGAAACATTTATTGGGAATAGATTTTCTTAAATATGTAGATTGGCTTAATCTGAAGAGGAAGAGGGATTTTATTTGCCCCACCACAGCCAGGGTTAAAGTTATGTCAGTTCAAAAAGGCAGTTGGGCTGCCCCATGTATGCATAGACTCCCAAATCTGTCAGCAAAAGGAGAAATATAAGAAAAGTTACAAAATATTTGGACAAAAAAATGTTTGACTAATAAGAATGTAACAAATGTAACCCGGGAGTTCCTTTAAAAATACCAGTCCCTTATGGCATTACAATGGAAAAATGGCACTCAAGGCTTTGTATTTTGCATCCCTTGACAGTCTAGGGAAGATTGTGGCTGTTCATGACCAACAGAGTACAGTTTAAGAGAGTGGAGCACAGGCCAGTTAATATCCCAAACCTCAAACCAGCCTCAGCTGGATGATTGTGTTTTGGGGAGAAGTGTTAGGCCAAGTGTTGTGCCAGGTTGTGATATCTATAGTGTCAACATGAAGCCTGAATTCACAACTGACATCATGAAATGAACACGAATTTTAGATTCAGCATCCTTAATCTGAAAAGAAGGTTACTTACTTCTTAAGGAGATGGTAACTAAAATAAAGAATAAAAGAAGTCTTGGGAGTATTTAAAGCAGCCTGGTTAGTGACTAGACAGTGCAAGAGGAAAAAGCTTTCTCAAACTACTGGGTGAGGAATAATTACCAACAGCTGGAACTTCTCATTTGCAGACAAGCTACAAACTAAAAGAGAAATATAAATTATCTGAAAAGCAGCACTATCTTCCCCTCCTGGTCTCCTCAGGCAGAGACTGAACTCCCTCCCAGCTGTTGAGCAACAGAGATAATTTGTAATTCAGTCCTCTAAATTTCTGTCAGATGGGGGAGCAGTGAAATGTAAAATGGCAAGCTGAAAGAGGTAGAATTAAATTGGATGTTAGGTAGGAATTTTTTACTATAAAGGGTGGTGAGGCATTGGCATAGGCTGCCCAGAGGAGCTGTGGCAGCCCCATCTCTGGAAGTGTCCAGGGCTAGGTTGGATGGAGCTCTGAGCAACCTGGTCTGGTGGAAGATTCCCTCCCCATGGCAGGGGGGTGGGATAAATCATCTTTAAGGTCTCTTCCAACCCAAAACATTATGTGATTTTATGATCTACTGATCTCTGCTTGCCTGCTGTAACAGGAACCTGTAAAATGAAGGAAGTTTCCCAATGAAATTATCAGCAACCATGAATTATCAGCAACCATGAATTATCAGCAACAAATCCAGTTCAGACATGGGGCACTCAGCTTGTATTAGGTCCTGCAGCTTCCAGAGAAGTGTGGATTTGCTTAGGCTGAACACCCAAATGAGGACAGAAGAGTATTTCCCTTGCTCTTCTGCAGGCCAAACTTTACAATGTGCAATTTTCAAGACTTCCAGTGTCTAGAGGGCAGTGCTATGTTCTAGAAAGCTGCTTCTATTAATCTCACTCTTTTTGCAGTCTTTATTGGTTGGATTTTGTCAGATGAAGCAATGAATGTTTATGCCCGAGGTTTAGAAAGCAATAAAAATGTTTTATTTTCAACATGGGGACCTGTGCTTCTCTTTATTGGAATCACAGCCTAGGCCTTGTCTGAGAGAAAAATCACTAAAGTGCTTGGGCTTGTGTAAATGAGGTCAGCAAGAGAGGAGAGTCTGGCATGAGACTTTGGGTATTTTTGAATGGAAAGAAAAATATCTCCTGTAAACAAATTATCTGTGTGACTATGACCTGTTGTACATAAATAATTTAACCTGGGCTACAATAGTTATTAATGCTTTGAAAGATACAAAACTTTTACGAAAGATGTAGGAAGTAATGGAATCGCCAACATGGGAAGGAATGAATGAATGAATGAATGAATGAATATAGAATGTATGTGTATATGTCTAGGTGATGCTCCTTTTTAATAAGAGTGGTCCTCAGAAAAAGAAAAAAGTTTGGTACTGCTTTTTTCAGAAATTAAAGAAGATTCTTTAGATAATAAATGTAAACAACTGCATTCAATACATAAGGAAAAAATCTTTTTCTGACTTTCCCTGAATTAGGACCTTTAGAGTGAACTTTTTCTATGGATAAGCTGTCCTTTAGAACTGAATTTAATGCCAGCCTTCTATTGATGAAGTAATACTGTTATGAAACTCTCTCCTGTACTGTTTTCACAGAAATAACATGTTGGGTTTTTCCTCAGGAGAGCAACAGCTCATTTCAGTGCACTCAGTGGTGCTTTGTTTGGATACACACACACACACCTGTATGTGGATTTGTGGATGCTTGTGCCTATGCAAGCAGATAAGCACTTCTAAACAAAGGCTCCAGGGGAGTTACAGGCCCAGAATCAGGACACTTAATTGGTTTTTGTGTCTATAAAAATCTCCTGCCAGCTGTTATGGCAAAAAGTTGCCTTCCTGTTTTGTCAGCTCTTCCCAGCCTTTGTAATTGGAAGGGAAAATGAAACGTTGTTATCTCTAGTGAGTACAGCAAATCCTGAATCCTGACCAGCATCAGGGTAAACTCAGCCTGTGCTGGTGCAGTTCAGACACAGGCTAAAAGGGTGCTCCTCTATGCCTTTATATGAAATATGTATGGGATTGCTCTGGCATCTGAAGCATTTTCTCCTTCCCTACTCACATGTCATTATCTTTAGGTCAATAGCAAAGCACAATGCCACAAGGGACCTTGTATTTCTCTCTCTGTTTAACAGACATAAGCTCAGTGCATGAAATAGGTGTTTGTGGTTGACACCTTCAAAATCACATGCCTGAATGTACTTTAATAAACATGAATATCAGAAATGGACCATTTATTTCACCATTTCTTTAATTGAATAATTATTCCTTTTTGCTATTTTTCCCTTATTTCCCTCTAGGACTTTGGAGCTTTTAAACCATTTTCTTTCTAAGGGGTATGGTATAGATCACTTTTTTAAAGCTTCAGAGGTTCCTTACTTTTTTACAGCAACTCTTTAATTTTTGAAGTGGTAGAAGCCATCTGTCTCAACAGATCATGTTCTTTTACACTGAATAACGAACCAATATTTCAGTTGATTTATACTTAAAACAGTCTTGGAAAGGAGGGAATTTCATAAAGCTGCCAATTTTTGTGTCTTCTATTAAGCTCTTAGTGTTCTGCTCTGTAGATTGCTAGGGTGGTGTCTGTCCCTCCCAGATGGGAAAGTAGGGCACAGATAAAAAAACACTTTTCTCAATGTCAAGAAGAAAGACATAGAGAGGAATTAACTGAATATCTCCACCTAGTCCCTTACCAATAATCATCCTATTCCTTGAACTTCTGTGATGGATAGAAAACCAGAGGTAAATATTTGAAGAGTCTATTAAAAGATAGATATGGATGTGGAGCCACTAATTTTTTTTTGTCTCTTTAGAAATGACTTCCTAAGCATTTTACAGTATGCATTCAGCATAAATTAATTACTCTTGGATTTATTCTCCAACGCTGCATGGGATGGCATTGGGACTGTACAAATGCAGCTGCAGTCCATGTGAAAACATGGCCTTCACAACAAAGCACTTATTAAGGTCATTACCAAAGTTTCTATTTTCTGGACTATGCTATGAAGGCAGCCTGAACAATAACCTTTTCATAAAGCTTCGTAAGGACCTCTTGGTGTTCACTGTATGACCTGACACCAAAAGAATGGAAATGAAAAGACAGGCAGTGTCAGCGTTGGCTCCTCAGTCTGCCGTGGCACTGGAACAGTTAACGGCTGCTTTTCTCCTCCGCACCAAACCTGACCCCTGACTCTGCCAAATGGAATGAAAGAAGCAGATTGGGGTGTGCAAGGAGCTCTTTTTGAACATGTCTGGCAAATACAAGGAGCTTTTCTTCTCTTTCATTCTTTCTGTTGGGTGAGGAAGGGCAAGCCCTGCCTCAGACTACAGAAGTGTTCTCACTCTGCCAGTGCTGCAGAACGAAGAAACCTTCCCGCAGGCCAGTACAGAGAAATTCAGCAGAAACCCTAAATGTTTGGCTCCTATGCTGTTTAAAGTGAACTACAAACACCTGAAAAACAATTAGGCTGATGGGAGTTTGGGGATGACTGTCTCTTCAGAGAGGCTGGAAAGAATTTCTCTCATAACGAAGTTTGTCGTAATAGTGATTTTCTGCTAGGTGAATAGACACAAAACACATCTTTGCTCGTGAGGCTTTTTATTGCAGCAGTTGTCATGAGCAAAACCTGAAAGTACTTGAAAATCCATTAAAAATACAATCACGATTAAAAAAAAAATACCACCTCTTGAAAGCTCGTCTTTGCAGACTGTAAAAGTGAGAAGTCGATAAGTATGAGACACATTTATGCAATTTTAGATTAATGATTAACTGTTAAAGTGTAGGCTTTGTACAATCAGCAAGGAAACAAAACCCTTCAATCCCTGCAACTGCTGAATGAAGCCAACTTCTAAGTTACAGCGTGTGATAAGATGTGCTGAATCCCAGCCCAGTTGGCCATTGACCTGCAGTGAATCAGCGATTGCTGTCTCCGGGGTGTTTTGGTTACAGTTCCCAATTCCCAAAGAGTAATTGTCAGCTGGATTTATGCCTGTTTGTGACTGCTTTTCCTCTGGTTCTGTACAAGCATCAGTGCGTGACATTGGGAATTTCTTAGACTTGGGACTAAAAATTTCTTGTCTCCCAAATGATGTATTTCACCAAGAAAGAATGGACTAGCTTTAAATATTTTTAATAATACTTGGACTTATTTATACCAGTTCTAGGAGTAAGATCTTTAATTAATTTTTTTTCCATCAGAATTATTGAATTCAGCCAGAAATTTTTCACACATCCGGGCCATGAACAAGTGCTCAAGTTCCCAAGTTAAAGCAGCATGTTGCCAACTTTAAAACATTTGGCTGGTCAGCAAGAAAGAAAAAGCTGCTTGTAAAGCACTGGAATGCATTTTCAATTAGTCACTCCATTGCTTAAAAGGCGAGGCATTAGGGACTAGGAGGAGAGGCAGGGGGGTGGCAAGGCTGATGGGGAGGGACAGCATGAGACAGTCTGGAGAAGAGCCTTTATCAGCCCCCAACAGCAGCCCTGGAGTTGGAGGCCACACTTTAATAGCTGAGCTTTTGTTTAACAACAGGCTCCCCATGGAGAGTGAGGTTTTCCTGGTAAAAGACCAAGATTTCTTTCAAATAATTTAATATTGATTTGTATGAAAGAGCAATGGAAAATATGTATTGGGAAGATGCTAGAAGGCTATTTATTTCTCTATTATTGCCTGATAACCAGGCTGCTGGGCACCCTGACTAAAAGGCTGTGCTCTGGCAGACCTTCCTTGGCTCCTAAAATATTTTGAGTGAGATAACAACCTTGAAAGAAGATTAAATAATGAACCCAAACTGCTTACTATACTTGGTTTATTATCCTGCCCAACACTATGGAGTTCTCTGTCCAATAGGATTCTGGTAAAGAAGGAGCTGGGAGGGAAAAAACAAATCTCATGGCATAAAATCATCTTTCTAATGCTCAGTAGCCATAACTACTTTTGCTTTTTTAAATGCTTTGTCCTGTACTTGACCTTCAAATGTTTGTAGCTAGCTGATCTGGAACTTTTTTGACTCCACAGCTGTCTAAACTAAGGATGATGACATTGCTTAGAGATCCTTTTGTGTATGTGTGTATTTAGGAATGCTGTTTTCAAAAGTATATATATATATTTACTTTAACATGACTCAAAATCTTGGAAAGCTTGTACTTCTTTATCATATTAACCGATAAGTTCTCACTGGGGGGACGTGTTATGGCATGAAAGACTCAAATTACACAATAGGCTGGATTTCAGCAGGTAGAGAAAATTTGGGGGGTTGTTGCCTTCTGGCTAACTGTAATAAATTTGCTTAAGTAATATTTCACAGATGTGCTGGCAATTTCCTGGCAAACAAGCTGAAGATCATAGGAAATTTCTTTACTCAAAACATAAAAATAAAAGTTTTGAATACAAGGTCCTCAGCCCTAACAGAAAAAACATTTGCCTAGAGGCTGGGCTGGAGCCCACTATCTAAGCACAAGAGTTAAAATAATTGTACAGTGAGTTTCTGTTTCTGTTGTATTTGTTTTCTCCCACTATAGCTACATGCTGTATGAAACACGTGAAGCTGTTTTGGAAAATCCATTGCCTGTCGCAAGTTCCTCTGTGCTAAACTTGCTCTCATAGTTTTATTTTTAGAAGGCTTATAGTTGCTGTCCTCAGTGTTGCAGGAAAAAGCTGGCAAAATGCCAGCAAGGTCCTGCAAAATGAAGACATGGCTTTTGTTCCACACACAAGAATTTGCAATTAAAAAAATAGAAATAACCACAGTAAGTGTAAAAGGGAAAGGAATAAGTATATTTACTCCTACAGTATAGTTTTCATGTGGATATGTTGGCAGAAATAATGGAGCATTTTTTTTTTTTTTGTGGGAAGACAGTGAAAAATGGTATCTATGGAAAGTATAAGTTGTACTTGTTAGAGATAAAATTCTTGAAATAGACATAGTTTGTGGAATTTTGGGATGAACAGAGTAAGACACTGAGCATCTTGATGCAGTGGGGTATAAAGACAGAACATCTGCCTCTTTGTCACCTTGACCTGCAACAGGATGTGACAAGGACACAAACTTGTCAATGTGTCAGGAGAGGTGAGGGTATTTTGATTTTTGTTTTCTTTGCAGGCCAAGCTTGAAGCCTTTCTTAATTCAAGCCTGGTCATCAATTCACACAATATTGTTTGCACAATACAAAATATTCAGTGAGAAGTTTACATGGGAAAATAGGTGAATGTAGCTCTAAACCCAGCAAATGTGGCAATAGGGTAGGGAGGAAAGAGAAAAGGCAGTGTGTTGCAACCACTGATGTCCTCCCCAGCCTCAAACAAGGGATTAACATCTATAACAGTTGTTTACAAACTTTTGGAAGGGAAAAAAGAGACATTGACCTATCTCTTTTTATTTGCTTTCCATGCTAAAAAAAAATGAAAGTTTCCTCAGTTCCACAAAGAAACAACTGAATCTAATTTTCCATTACAAGCATCTCGCCCACCTCCTGTAGTTAAATAAACAGAGGACCCAAAGTTTCCAGAGCTGGATACAAGCCTTATCTCTGCAGAATTGCTCAGAGATATGTGGGTATCAGGTGAGAAACACCTTGTGCCCCTCTGGCTTTAAGAGAAAGGTGGAATATCTGTAACCCTCAGGTGTCCTCCACCCTCCTACCCCAGAGCTGCACCTGCAATCTCACCATCAGCTGTCTCTGATGTGTTTATCCTCACTACGCCCCTCTGAGACAAAGCAAAACTCTTGGAAGCATTGCCTAGGGGAGGATGTAAAATTCCAAAGTCTGAACTTGAGGCCTGGCTTGATAACAGATAAATCAAGAGATCCGGCCCCACAGGCTGAGTCGGGAGCTTCACCTGGCTGAGGCAGGGAGGGAGGCAGGAGGTGACTCAGTGCTTCTCCCAAATGAGGGGTCAATGATGCGCTGGCCTTTGAGCAAAGAAGGCATTTTGTATCTGGGTAATTTAAAACTGGTTGTTTCTGTCTGACCACTGTCAGCTGGCTGCTGTGTGGCAAGGCAAAATGGTCACAATTCTCTTTTTTTGGGCGGTGGGAAGCCTCGGTGTCACCTTCTGGCCAGGGAGAGACTGTGCTGCCTTTGTGCAGCCGGCAAGGGGGGGTTCAGGCTGCCCAAACCCAGCCTACAGCAGACCAGGGAGCCTGAAATGGTTGAGGCACAACTCGAGTTTTATCTCGCCAAAGAAGGAGGCAGTGGAAGAGTTCAAAGTTTATTATGTCTTATAATACTCCTTATTATGAGTGTTATAGGACACGAGTTTGTCACACACTACCAGATCTCCCAAATCTCCCTGTGACCACCATATTGATGCTTCTTTTAACATACAAGGGCTGATTTTAATTCTTTTTTTTTCTTTCTTTCTTTTTTTTTTTTTCCCTGAGAGAGAGAGAACTGGTGGCAGAATGAAACTAGGAGCATATGCCTGTGATAAAAATATCAAAGTGGAAGTATCTACCAATTGGGGTAGTTTGTTTCTGACTGAACACTTCTTAGGGTGCCGTTTTGCTTTTTTCCCCCCAAAGAATTTCAATTGGGAAATTTCCAGAAATCCTAATGAATTGGCGGAGCTCAAGGAAAGGTTACAGTCATTTGCAGGATGAATGGAAAACATTTAGAAGGAAAAAAAATGCAAGAGAAATACTTAAATAGAGGAAAATCAATGTCAAAAGTATTACAGAAACACAAAAGGAGCCAATCAAGTCGATTTTCCTAAGTAAATACACATTATCATCAGTTACACAACTTTTCAGATCACCATAGTAATCTAGAGGATGCTTTACCATTTATTTTTTAAGTAGTAAAAAAAAATTGATTTAATGGAACTATGTAGACACCTTCTCCCCTTTCAAACATCCAAAGGGTTACATCTGACTTTGCATGATTAGACTTTTTATTATTCCTCCATAATAGCAGTCTTGCTTTAGATCAGTGCATTTCAAGCACAGCTTCTGTGTTTAAGTCTATCAATTCTAATAGGTTTAAAGAACAGAGAGGGGGGGAGAGAAAGATTATTCTGTATTCTAAAGGTTGTGAACTGCTTTTAGTGTGTGTGTCTGTCTCTCCATATGGGGGTGAGGGACAAGGGGAGGAGGGAAGGGTGGGAGAGGAGTTGCATTAGAAAGTCCCTCCTTTAAAAGTGTCAAACTCCAACCTGCACAGAACAGGGAAAGGGAGACCACCACCAACCCTCAGAAAATAACATAAAAACAAACCTCAAAGGTAGAAGAAAATACCCAAAAGGAGAAGACTGCAGCTTGCAGTTATCTGTAAATGATTGCTGGCAAAGACTGGAGGCTTCGAGCTTGAGCTGTGTTTGTTCCAAAAGAAAGCCAAGAAGGACGGTGTTAATAAAGAGAGATTTAACTGAGGGCTGTGCTTGGAATAAAGTGGACTACAAAAAGGTCAAATTTGATCAGTTGGAGCAGATTACAAGGGCTTTAAAAGGTAGTGGTGAAGAAATGAAACTGGGACTGTGAAGCAATATAGCACAAGATTGATTTTGGGGGTGGAGAGAAGCTGGGACAAGTGCTTATCAGCTTGAGAAGGAGGAAGAGCTGTGCTGGGTTTGTTGTCATTCCCACACTGAGTAGAGTACTTACTGCTTTTGTGGTTAGCCTTCCCTGCCGTGGTTTTTCTTCTTTTTTAATTTTTTTTTCTTTTTAATATACATATTTTATTATTGTTATTCCTACGATGGTGTCTATTATCTCAGACTTGGATCCTCTGAAAAGCTGGAAAGTTTTAAGGTAGGCCTATGTTTTCTTCTGTTTGGTACAGGCATTTTGGGTTTAGCCCTAAATTAACTGGAGCTTGAGTTATAATCAAAATGCGAGCCCTGGGCTTAAGTAAGAAAGGAGTTTCTGGTAATTAGAGCCCTTTTAAGATACAGCAAAACCTTTGAACAGATGTTTAGAGAGACCCGAGAGAGAATTTTTAAATATACTTCTTAGTGTTACAGTGCAGTAAGGAATTCTTTTTTTTTTTTCCTTATTTCTTTTTAAGGAGAGATTGCTCTGTAAATTCAAGCTAATAGTAAAGGCTCACACCAGTTGCAACTGCAGCGTTAACTCTCTGCTTTCCTTGCTGTGCTCTGCATGGAAATGAATGGGAAACTCCAGAGAAACAAAAACAAACAGAATGAAAGTTGATCAAGAAGTGGAAAATAGTCTTGGGGGAAAGGAAGGGGGGCTGAAGCGCTTGTTTCATATTGTTGTTGAAACTTCTGCATATTGTTGCCTCTCTTAGTGCATGTGTTGGGCACTTAAAGTTGCTACTTTTTTACCTTCAGCACTAATGTTTGGGCTTTTTTTTAATTTGCATAGTGAAAAATGGTAATCTGAACTGCTAAAAATGATAAGGGGGGGAAAAATATCCCCATTAATGTTTGCTGCAGATATTGAAGACCCACAGTGTTAAATGTCTGTGTTTAATGCTGCTGTAAGTGCCTGGTTTTGCCTTATTGAGAATCCAGACGTATAAAAGTTTGCAGATAGTTTGCAGAAACTTCAGTGAGACATTGGAAACATCTGGGAGTGTAGATGGCAAAATTATAAAATCACTGAAATATAAAGTTGCGTAGATACCCCTCAGCTTCTTTGCAAAACATTAAGCTGCCTGCACCTAATGATTTTTTGAGTAAATTGCAAGGATTGGGGGCTATGAACTGTGATATTATTATGCTATGTATGTAACAATAATATTTTAAAGTATACTTTAGATTCTTGATACAACTTTTTTAAAAAAACTTACTGTGTTCTGAACTGAAAGAGGAAAAACAACATTTCAGAGTCAAAGTATAAAGTCTACTTACATGACTAAGGTTTTTTTTTTCCTCACTGAGCTTTCTATTTTAGGAGTTTAAAATTCTCTGACCATTTTCTGAGCTTCTGTGTAGCACTGGTCACTGAGACCCTCCATCCTCTTGGCACAGGAGGGCTTATTGCAAGTCTATTTTATTTTGTTTTTCAAATGGTTCGGGTCTGTCAGCACAGAATGATGAGTTTGTATTCGACTCCAGAAGTTCGGGGTGGATGTTGGCTCAGACGCGGGGCTGTGAGGGATGGAGGAGCGCAGGGCTGGGAGTGGCATCTGCTCTGGGGCTCGCCCTGCACCGGAGCCGGGCTGGCTTCTGTGACTCACCACCAGCGAATGCCACTGAAAAGCTTCTGCAGAGTCCCCTTTGTGATGCCTTTCAGTGTGTGTGCGCTCCAGAAGAGCTATTCTAGGAATTATTTTGAGTTTTATCTAGCTCTATGAGACTATTTCTGATTGCTCTGCGAGACAAGTCAGGTGATTCCAGGCTTGTGCAGAATTGAAGGATGACACAGAGGACATGAAAGTCAAGAAGATTTAAGGAGGAGGCAATGTTGCCCTCTCAAAGAATCCTGTTTTCTTTAAAAAAACCATTTTAACATGCCTGTAAAAGAAATATCTCCTAGGCACCTTTTCCCTACAGCATGCCTGAAGTTTCCCAACTTTGTGTGTGATTCTGGAGACTGCAGCTGTATGGACACAGAGTAGGTCAAAGATGTGATTAAGTCTGGACATTTCTGTGTAGTTTCTGTGCACGATTAGAGCAGCTGCTCTGCACAGATGTGACATTGTGCAGCGCCACTGCAGGATGCAGAAGGTTAAGAGGTGGGAAAAGGCAATAGGTAATATGAGCCGAATGATCACTGAAAGAAAAAAGAAAAAGAGCTGGAAGTCATCACATAACTCATATGGCTTGTGACTTACTGAACAGCAATGCCACTTCTACCTCTTCTATAAATTTAGTTCCTCTTCTGTAGACCAATTTCCAACCTGTTTGGAAGTTCCTGGTTTTAGTGTGTCCCCAAAGAAGCCTGTAGGTAATATTTATTAGAAATAGGGGAATGTTTCTGTGTGTTTATTTTAGGTGCACAGACCAATTCTTTCAGACTCAAATGAGTTGATGTAGCAAATGCCATCAGCATCTCTAAACTACTGTCCCACACTGGTAAATTCTTAATTTTGTTTACTTTCTGCACCCCTGTAATTTATTCTGTGACTCCATCACTGTTTGAGGCCTGTTTAGCTGGGAAAAGACTGAAGGATGCAGATCCTGTGGAGGCAGCAGGTGGGAATATTTACACTGGGTTTTAATAATCCCCAGGGGCTCAGAGCAGCCTTGGTGCTGGTTCTCCCCATGTCAGCTGAGTTCTGGCTCCTCTGCCCTGCTCCCCAAACCCTCTGGAAGCACTTCCCTTGGCCTCTGAATAAAGGCAATAATGAAGGGAGAGGTACAGTAACACAACAGACAAGGCTGTGGCTGTTGATGAAGCTTAAAAGGAGGGAGAGGTCATGTTGGAGCATGACAGGGGATTTTGCTGGACTTCACCCAAGCTTCTAAGCTGGGAGATCTGGCAGAGGTATAAAATAAATGGCAATATGATGCGTGTATATATAATATTACATCAGGCCTCCCTCTTTGGTTGTGTCTGGAGTAGGACAACAAGAGCTGCAATAATTTCTGGTAAGTCTCAGCTTCCTCTGGGTGCAAGAGCCCTAAACACAGTTTAATGTATATTTTCTTTCATTGGATTTGTTCAGAGTGGTCTGAGTACCAAAGTTACTGGAAAGAGAACACATGGATTGTTTGTTTTTATTTTCCCTCCTGTTGTCTCCTTTGGAATAAGCTCCCAACAAAAGATCTATGCTGTGACATGAACACACTACTGCCTGATCTCCCTGTTCATAGTGTGACTGCAATAAGCACCATGTGCTGTTGTATTCCTTGGAGTCAGGAGAGTCTGGTAAAACTTCAAGACTTCAAAAAGTAAAAAATCCTTCAAAGCCTTTGCAGCAAACAGAGTGTGCTCACCCAGCCCTCTTCAGACACAGAAATCTCATTTACCATCTTCAAAATGAGATGGGAGTTGGGATCAAGACCCCCTAGCTCATAAGAGAGGCCAAAATCAGCTGCCTTGATTCCAAAAAACAGTCTCTTATCCCTGTTTATAACTTCTGGTTTGTGGTTTTGTTCCTCATATGTGACAGGGACAATGGTTTCTGAAGCAACCTGTGCTCTGGGCCCCTATAGCAGCAAAAGCAAAGCAGTAGCCTGGCAAAAAGGCGGAAAAAAAAATGAATTCCTGAAGGCCACATCTCCTCTGTTGTTTTTCTGCCTTAATTTGGCTCCAACAAGGCTAAATTCAGCACTATAAATCATATGAGTTACCTATGCAGGGAAGCCCTTGTACCCCTTTGCATTCCTGTCTGAAGAAATATGTGACCTTTCTATGGCACATTGCTACAAAAAAAAAAAAATTAAAAGCCAGTTTTAACTTGACTTTGCAACCTCAAGGTGAAACCCAGGAAAAGAGTAGGTGTTTTTACTCAGAGGAGTGGTCAGCCCCCAGCCTGGGGAGCAGGGAATCTTAGTGTCTGCTCTGCATGCAGATGACTGGAATTTCACAAGTCCCATTGAACCGGCCTGTCCAACTTGGCTGCTGGAGTTGGGAACATCTTGTTTGCAGCGCGTCATGTGTCAGGCGGATGTACCAATTCAAATGTTCTCTCCAAAATGTCTTTTTCCACCACACACACACCATCCAAAGAGCCTGCTAATGCTGTGGCTTTTCAGGAAAAAAAAAAAAAGTGTTTTTCATGCTTGGCAAATCAGCCCAGGAGGAGCAATTTCAGCCGTGTTGGTTGTGTGCATTATGAACCTGTTTTGAGCAAATAGTGCTGTCCCTACATCCACCCCTGTGATTGCCTGGGAATTGAGGTGGGTTAAATAGCTTCAAAATGGGGAGGGTGAGTGAGGAAAGCAGACACAACAGCTCAAATCTGGCTGTGGGCACAAAACAATAAATTGAGCAAAGCTTAAGATAAGGCATTCTGTATTGTATTCAGTATCGGAATAGAGTAGTTAATGCATGGACCCCCGACACACAACTGCTGAGAAAAGGGAGAAAAAAAAGAGAAAATATTTCACTTGTGCTTTACTCTGAGGACCTGGACAATGTTCTCTTCATCCAGTACTCTAAAAACAAAAGAAAACAAGCCCTGAAAGCTTGGCCCAGGGACCAAGCTGGACTCCATCGCCACCATGAAATACAGAAAAAGGAATTTCAGATGTCAGTGGAGAATACAAATTCCCTCATAATTGCCACAATATGCTTGGTTTAAAAAAAAAAAATAAATAAGTGTGGAAAGAGGGTGTGTGTATCTTGTAATAACTAAAAACACATTTTAGCAATGGCCTTCCAGTTTACCAATCCAAAACTACAGATGGTGTCAGAGATGGCATTAAAAGGGGTATGAGTGAGGGTTACACACATCCCAAGTCATGACACAGATGAGAATCACCAGGGGGATGGTGGCTGTTGCCAAGCTCTGATAAGCTAAACATGAGCAGCAAAACAGTATGGATTCTTCTGCTTTCAGTTTGAATGTGTAACTCTACAGTCACTCAAGTGAATAATTCTGGGATGAAAAATTAGGGCCAGCTGTCTTGAAGTATGAATTAAAATTTTTTTTTCATGTTTTCTTATTTGTGCTTCCTTTGCACTTTGTAGAGGACAACATGGGCAGCTTTTCTTGGTTTGTTTTTGTGTTAGTTTTTGGGTTTTTCTTCTCTTAAAAAGGCAGGACCTATGGGATGGTGCAAGAAGATAACAGAAAACAGCAGACTAGGATGTAACACCCCCATGCATCCATTGCTGATGGCTGAGAAAGTCGTCCAGTCCTCACTCCTCTAAGCCTGTGCAGATTTATTCTTGCATCTTCATTTTCCCCTGATTAAAATTCACTATCACTCCTTTCAATAAGAGGTTATTCTCCACCGTTTTGCTAAAAACAATCCACTTTTCATATCAAGCCTGTGTACAAGCTCATTACATCTTGTTCATTTGGACATGAGTTGTTAAATCTTCCAGGTGCTTTATGGGGGATTTAAACATCCAATTCAAATGAATGATCTCTCACAAAGAGGTTTACTTACTGCTGCTGCCATGTTCCTTTACCTAATTATTTAAATTGCCCTAACCCCTAAAACATAATATGAAATTAGTGCACCAGCAGCACAGCTGTCTAGCCAGAGTCTGTGACAGTGAGGTGCAATAATACTCTGCCAGCCACCAGTGATCTGCAGTTCAGGGACTTGTGCCAGCAGCTATGGCTTTTTCTTGATGGTTCCTTCCTCCATGAATTGATCTGACTGGTTTTGTAGTTTTAACTTTGAGTCCAGAACATCTGTCAGCAAAGAAATTCTGTGGTTTGGCATACTGCTGGCAGTTGCTAATAGAGCAATGCAATGGAAGGGCTCTTCTGTATGTAAATTTGTCTTGTATCCATATTTTGGGACATGTGGAAAGTGTTTGGAGTGGATTCTCTGCTAAGGCCTTGAGCCATTGGCTTCAGGTTCCCTCCTCTTAAAAGGAGCTGGAGGTTGTGTTGTTTCTTCATCTATTTTATCCCAGAATTTCATTCCTGGCTGGTGGTTGCTCACACCCAGTTACACAGGTGCACATGTTGCAGGATGCAGGGGAAAGCAGGATCATCCTTTCCCACACACGTGACTTAATCATGTTTTCATCTACCATTTCATTGCCTTCATCACTTAAATCAGTGCCAGTCCTAATGTACTCCTGCGGGTCTTTCCTAACCCACCAGTTCAAATTTTAAGCTTTATCTAGTTCTGCACTCCGTGGAAATGAAATGAGGAGGAAGTTGCCTGTACACAGGAAAGGTAAGCAGGCAGTGGCAGCCTTACATTGTCCTTGAGAGATCAGGTTGTAATTTCATGCTTTTCCCAGGCTTTCTGTGTTAGTTTGGAAGTATCAGTTAATCTCTGTGTGCTCCAGTTCCCAGAGGTAAAATGGACTTGTTAATACCTGTCTCATTTACTTTGGCTGTAAGATTTTCATGGCTATACAGATGTACAGCTCTGTCCTATAAAACCCACATCACTGGAGGCTCAGCCTTGGGCTGGGCTTTTCATCACCTGCCCTCATAACAATAATTTATTTAACTGAAACTAGAATTTAATTCTTTTGAGGGTAAGTAATTCCGTGCTTGTTTACTAAAACCCTTTCTTCATTATTTCTGCCTTTGCAGCATAGCACCAAGGACAAGCCACACAAATTCCTTGCACTCACCATCTTTTTTTCCAAGGAGTTGTTAGGCTTTGTTTTTTTTTGAAGAGAGCTTCATTAAAGATCTCTTGCACCTCTGCTAGTCCCAAGATGCTGTACCAGGAAGGAGAAAAGGAAGGTAAAACCAGAGAGATTTGTAGTCTTTGTTGCTAAGATTTTCCTTTGCTTGACCTGTGCAAGAGATGAATTTCTTATCTCTTAGGAAAATACTCTAACTATTCCCTTTGGGTCTTGTCTGGTGTCTCCCAACAAACCTGTTCAGACTTCAGGAGCTCTAATACTCCTGAAAAATGCTCTGTGGCACTAAAAAAACCCTTACTATAACCTAAGTGTTACCATCCAACCTTCTTTATATGAGCAGCTGAATGTGCTTCTACTGATTATACTCTAATTTTCCTTAATTAAAAAACCCCAAGCCTAATTTTATATTAATTGCATTTTTATATAACTTTCTCAGATTTTTTTTTCTTTGATTGTGTGTTTCCTCATGTTTCATCTCAAGTGATAGAAATTTCTCCTTTTTTTTCCTTATCTGGGTTTGTCCACGCATTCCTTGAATATAGAGGGATGTTGTGATCATTCACAATAGGATACTTGTGCTTGAGTTGATCCCAAGCTGGTATTAGTGGGCCACCTTGTTACTGAATACTTTGTTACCGTTGACCTGCAGACACTGACATTTTTGTTGCAGTTCATTTGCTTTTTAGATGAGTTTTAAAAGTGAAGATTTTTCTAAGGGTAAAAATTGGGAGGCTCAGTGATTATCACAGGTGTAACTCTCTCTTTTGTGGAATGGATGGATTTCAGATTATTGGAAAAATTTGTCATGTCAGTTGTGCTGAATTTTTTTTCTTCTTCAGATATCAAGTTAAATTGCCTGTAGCCAGTTATCTTCTAGAAACATGGTGTATAGATAATTTTTATCTATTAAAGAATTAATATACTTATTCGGGTAATTTTGCAATACCTTTCAGTAGTAGAAGACTGATTTTCAGTTTAACACACCTGAATGGCTGAGTTACATTTATGTATGAAATTAGTAGATTAATGGAACCAGAGCTTTGTTGGGGTTGAAAATCTTGGTATGACTTTTGAGTGATTTGATTAAGGATATTCCACCCAAGGATTTGTTAGATACTACAGAAAGCTTTAAAGGGGGAAGAGGTTAGGGGTTTTTCCTTTAGTTTTAAGATTCTGAATTTTATATTGGGTTCCTCATTTCTTGGTCCCACAGAAAACAGTAATCTTATAAAAAGGACTTAAATGAGCCTTTGAAGCAGTGGACATTTCAGTTCTGAAAAACATGTAGTCTTAATAACCGTTCTCCACAAAGAATAGGCTATAAATCCACAGTTTAATTAATCTCCACGTGTCATCTGAGCACAAGTCTACCTGTTATGGTAATCCTGAACTAGGAGGCACTGGCAGATCTCAAGCTGAGACTACCCAATTTTGCAAATAGTAACTAAAATCACCTTAATGCATTTTTGCGATGAATTTAATATCTCCATCTCTCAGGATGTAATTAATCTTTGTTTTAAGCAAGCACGGGGTTACTGCCTATTAATCAGAGGTGGTTTCTAGTTACTGTGAGGTTTGCACAGATTTCCATACAATATACTTGAAGTACTGGGTCCATGATCTCTGTTATGTATTTGAACCCTAATTTTTATGTGCCCTTTCATTAGAGGTGCTGAGAATGTTGGCTAACTTAACTGGACATCCTTTCAGCCCTGGTGTGGTCTTGGGGAAGAATGTTGGTGTTTCTGGCACTGCAGAGGCTCAGGGGGGTCTCTGTAGCCCTTGGACTTCCCACTTATTGGAAAAACTGACCTTGCCAAGAGTTGTGAAATGTTGTTGATTGGCTGAAGATGCCAAAAGAAAGGATTGATGTAGCCTGGGAGGAATTATGAGCTTGGAAAGGGGAGATAGGTATTAAAGGTCTCAAATGGGTTTAAATACTGATGTAAACTTTCATTGACTCCAAGAGGAATTAATTGGCAGGGCCTTTTATGTGACTTTTGGGGTTAGATTTCCAGCTGACTCAAACTGACAAAGCTCCACTGAGCAAGATCTAGACTTAGAGTAACTTGGAGTTGGAGCCTATGTGTTTTGCAGAAGACTTAACATCTTTCTTCTTATACATAAAATTTCTGGATCTAATAGAAGAAAAAAATGCCTCGGTCAAAGAACTTACTGTATTAATTAATTCCAGCCTGTGTTTTTGATGCCCAGTTTTACTCTATCTGAAGTCTGGACTCTAAAAACCTCTTGGGAATAAAGTTACATTAAGTTTTAATTTTCTAGTTATTTGTTCCTGTGCTTAAAAGAAACAGATGACCCAACTCTTTGCTCTTCTTTAGTTAGCCTTCAAGTAGACTAATAAATTTACCATAATCTATGAACAAACTTAAACCCATGACATCGTAGGCTGCAGACAAGCTGAATAAACTAACTACATAAGTTGCATATGTACTTTAAATCATTGAGAAGCAGTGATAGGAGAAACTAAATTTGCTGTATTGTAAAGGGGGTTTTTTGCTACCTATTTGAGCTGAAATGTTTCTGATTTTTCTAAATGAGGTGGGGGCAAAGGATTGAGTTTGGGCTTGGCTTGGGGGGGGGGGGTTTCTCCTTCCTCCATAAGCTCTTTGCATTTTTAACCCAGAACAACGTGATTGTGTACGTTTAGCTCTGAGACTGCTCTTAACTGAGTTTAGATCTCCCTGCTGTTCACTGAGAGTCACAGCTACATCTGTAGGCAGCAAGTTGCTCTGTTTAGCAGGAGACTCATTAAAATCTGTGGTTAGTGAGAGTTTGCATCGTGCACACAGTTATTCTCACTGTAGCTGCAGAGTCTTGGTACATGATGCCCCAAAACTGGCTAGACCACTATTTTATGTGGACTTTGTGGTTTCCTCATCTTTGCTCCCAATATTTTTCATAAGAAAAATTTAAAAGCAATTTCAGCTCTTCACATCCAAGAGGAAAAGCAAGTTATTCACTGAGATGTCCCCTAACTTAAAAGTCTCTTCTGTAGCAATAGTTTCTCTAGTAAACAACAATTTGAATTTTTCTGAGACTATTGCAGTTATTGTAGTTTACATCCTTTCTTCTACTTCTTATCTGCAGATACAGTATAACCAGGCACAGCAGAATGTCCAGCAACAGAAATAGGCAATTATTCTTGCCTTGACAAAATAGCCCAAAAAAATCTGATCTGCTACAAAGAAAATTTTGTTGTTCATGTTTGTGTTTGTGCTTGAACAAAGGTAACAAGAAGAATTAGCATGGATGAAGCTGCAGGTCCAATTCCAGGAGGCATGATTCTGTCCTGTTCACATGCACATGAGAAATTACCTTGGCCAGAATTATTTTTGTTGCAATTACAGATGTTTACTGGGCACACACCATACATAGCACAAAAGTCCTAGGAGAAGACCTCAGTTAATTTGCAGAGGGGGAAAAAACCACAACAAAACAAATCAATCAATCAAACAAACAAAAAGCAAAAAAAAACCCCAAAACATCATAACCACTGATCAAGAAAAATAAAGCACCTTAAAACAAAATGCCCTTTAAAGTACAGAAACTGAGCTTGAACGTATTGTGTACCTTTATTAATCTGACTGTATTAATTTTTGCCTTGTTTTCCCATTAAAAACTCTGCAAGTTATTACAAGGTTGATTGTACATCCTGTTTGGGCAATTCATGTTGTGAATTAAATTTAAGCAGTTATTGTGAAAATACACTCTATAACAACAGAGGTAAAATAAGCTGTGTTGATGCAGATGAGCCATGTATACAGTGAGCTTGGGATTTGGACATGAAACAACTTTGGGCTCCAGGTTGCAACACCATAAAATGTGACAATCTGGAGGAAAGAACAAGTTCTGCATTAATTTTTTTTTCTTCCCCCCTCCATTTTTTCTTATAATCCACACCAGCAGTCAGACCACACAGGAAGTTTGCACAAATCAACGTGGTGAAAGCGGGATGGGGAAGCAGAACAAGCTCTGCAGCAAAGGGTTGGGCATGTTTTATTTCTTCAGCAGCTGGAAGCTTAGTGTGGCACTGTGGAATAAAATCAGCTTTGCAGGGAGGAAGCTGCATAATCAGTATGTATGACAGGCCCTTAAGATGTGATGATCTGGAACAGAGCAGTTACCTATATATGGTATCTTTGTATCGCCCCAGTAGGAGCTGCCAATTTTGAATTCCTTCAGGAAGATGGTAAAAAATGTGCTTGAACTGAGGGGTTCCAGCAGGAGTTAGCTGAAAGTTTCAGAGCCAGAAGGGCTCCCTTCTGAGGAGAGTTTAATCACAGAAGCAAAGAGTTGCACAGAATAGCCAGCGCTTCTCAGAAATGGTGACTTCAGGCTTCTGTTGTTTGAATTTTTTCGTAACACAAAGGAGAACCAAAAATCTTTTGAAGGATTTAAAACCAAGAGTCGACGTGGCAATTGGCTCACAGAACAGTGCCAGTAGATACTCTGAAAGCCAAATCCTGAGAATTGGAAAAAAAACCCATTTTTCTGAGTGATGAGAACATCTACAATCAGATAGGATTAAAATGAATGGGGAAGGATATAAGTCCTCATGTTTTGGCCAACTACTGTCTGAGGTCAAGGAGAATCTTTCCTTATTTGGCAACATATCACTTTCCATGGAGGCTTTTTGTACCTCTTAGGGATGGAAGGTCACATAAAACAAACTCCTGTCTGATCCAATGAGACAATTGCTGTTATACAAGAGCGTTAAAATCTTACTCATTGAATTTCCCTTCCTACTACTGAATTCTAACAACATTTACTTTATTGATGCAATGCGTGAAAAAAAGAGCAAACCTTTCAAGCCTTATGTTATTAAAGAATACACTTTTTTCTTTTTAACAACATTGTATGCAGGGTCTTAACCACTTTTTGGACCAATGAGTTTCACTGGGTAATTTTGCATTGAATCAAAATAATTATCCAGCACTCTTTGAACTTTGTGTACTCTCAGATAGGCAAATTGTACACTTTAGCAGGTCAGCATGTATTCTGACATTGTTATGGGAAAGATTTGCATAAGGAAAATGTAGACTCCCCTCCCTCCACCTTCCCATGATAAAAATCTCAGTACACAATAGCTGTACTGCCACATGTCATGGGGACATTGTGTAAATTACAGAGTTACAAATTTGTCAGCCTAACCAAATGTCTGAAGGAATAATGTCATATTAGTTATATTTCATCTGTAAGCCTGGTCTGTTTTAACCTTGATTTGTGTGGCAGCTAGCCATACCAACAGCTTGTGCATGGCTGATTATAAACAACTTTATTTTAATGTAACAAGATTCTCATTTAATTCCTGGGAGCTTGATGTGATGGTGATCAAAGCTAAATGCAGACCTCTCTCTGAGGTAAAGGATTAGATCAGACTGACCAGAAAATACAGGGTCCTGAAGATTTCAAGATCACAATCCTTTGTAATTCAAATTGTAATTCAATGTTGTAATTCAAATTTTCTGAAGTTGGATTGTGCACTTAAAATACTGTGAATTATGTTCACAGAGAGCCTTGATATAATTTGGATATAGTTTTGGTTTTAATTTAATTCCATTTTTGTGTGGAGGGACCTGTAGGTTCAACCAAGGTTTATTCAATCAGTATTGCAAGTTATTTTTTCCCCATATTATTTTTACACATTAAGAATGAAAAATTTATTCTGCAAGAGCTGGAGTCCTTGAAATCTGCTTTCTTTTTCTGGGCATGATGTGTGTATCTTGGTTGGATTGTGTCACGCTGAATCAGATGCAGATTCATACTTGGTGGGGCCAGGGGGATCCTGCTTTGGGATTTTTTGCTGTTACTGGTGGTTTCAGTGTTAGGGTTGTTTAATGGAGCTTTTTTATTTTTCTTTTCATTATTATTATGATTATTATTTTATTTATCTTTTTTATTATTTCATTTCCTTTGGCATGAGTTTTAATTTGGGGTTTTTCTAGGGGAGGAGGGTCTGCTTTGGGGGATTTTTTGGAGTACTGTGGGGGGGGGATAGGGTGTTGATGTTATAGAGGATTAAAAATGTCCTTGTTGAAGCAGTGTGCCTGAGGGGTTTTCTTTCTTTATCTGACTGCCTATTTTCAGGAGGCTTAAGACAATTTACTACTTTTGAGATTACCACCTCCTTGCCAAGCATCTCAGAAGCTGAACAAGAAGTTCAAAAAAGGTGGGAGGGATTAAGCTGACATTTGTAGGTGACTTTATTTACACATCTGATTCCTGAACAAGGTGGAAAGGGACTGCAGTGTTCATTCCATTTTGAAATTGGCAATAGTCAACCTTATGTCCGTAAATGTCAAATTTGAGGGGTCAGATCCAAACCTGAGTTGAACCTTTGAGTGGCTCTTAAGCTTGTGGTGAACTAAATCAAATTGCAGGAATGATTCTTAACTCAATTGTCCCTTTAAACTCCTGCTGCTTGGCAGCTTTGCCTTCCTTCCTTGCAAATAGCTGGTTTTGAGCACTCCCCCTCTTCCCTCCTCTGGAAAAAGTACAACTTTTAACTGCAAACAGAATCAAAACATTTTACATAAACATGGTTGGTAAAGTTTAGAAAAAATTGGGGTTTACTATATCTTTTCTTTCCCTCAAGTCTTCATTCATTATTATGATTCTTGTTTGTTTGAGAAAGCAACAGTACAAATTGTGAACTTTAATTTTCTCTGCAGTGCTGTCAGTGGTAGGAGGAGGTGGGAAACAGCAGTAATAGCCCAAGGCCCTACACTATGTGTTTGATATTTGTGTCACAGGGCAATAAGATGCTGCCCATTATCCTGGAGCTGGGAATCTTTAGGAGTACAGATAATGAATCCAGTGCTGTCAGTTTTCATCATTAAAAATTTCCTTGGATCTAAGAAAAATTATTATTTGAATGGTGTGTAAACACACAAGGAAAAGGCACAGATGATCATGTACACACAAAGACACTTAAGGTCAATAGGCTTTTTTCAGTGAGAAGATAAAAATGCAGAAATTTGCCAATATGCTCTTCTTAAATGTATATAAAATCATATTGTGGAACTTTCTTTACCTTAAGATTATTGCACAATCTTAGAACTTGTATTGAGGCCCTTTTTTTTTTTTTTTGTGATTGTCAGTCCAGGAGTTTTTGAAACAGGAACTACACAAAGATTTCTGACTTCCCAGTGATATAGAAACTACTGTTCTAAAATCCTCATCAGCTTCTGACCAAACTTTCACTTCTGCTTCAGCCTTTTCCCTCACTCTGGACTATGTATAATATAAATGTTTCCTGGTTCCAAATGGGAAGCATCAGTTCCATTTCTGGGCCAAATTTTCATGGCCTTTTCAAATCTATACTAAGGAAACCAAATAAAACTCCTGCCCAACACCCACAGGAGAAATCAGCTTGCAAAGGTTTCTGACAGTGTGCTCCACAGAAAGATTTTATATCATTTAAAATTGTTTAGCTCTAGTTCTTTTGTATTCTCATGCTCATGGCTTGCTGGTTTAAAGACCTGTTATTTTTAAGACTCCATACCAGTGTTAATCAATTTTAGCTGCATGTCCCCAGATTATGTATGAAGACAATATATTTATGCTTTTATTTGTCAAAGAAAGCTCTGTGCCAAACCAAGGTCTTAATAATCAGGCAGTGCTGGATGGGGATTTTTTGGGTTTTTTTGTTTAGCTGTGTTTGTCCTGGAGATTGTTAGGCTGAAGTATTTGTTTAAAAGAAACAAAATGAAAATGAGGGTCCGTAGCCAAGTTTTCAAATGATCCTCTTGCTCACTGGCAGTTACTGAGACAGGAAAAGTGATGGCTAGTGATTCAAAAATCCTTCATGCTCTCATTTTTTGGCATTTGAGCTCCTAAGAGAGTCTGGCCTTTTTCCTGCATCCTGAGATTAGCTGAAGGACTGGTTTTGTGAGGTTTTTACGATCTACCCAGTTCCAAAATTACAGCATTGGTTGGGAAGTTCTAAAAACTTTTTTTGCTCAGGCATCTCCTTTGAGATGTTGGCCACCTTTTACTGTTCTTGACTTAAAAGAGTGCTGATGATTGAGTTTCACACAGGCATATCATAGCAGAAACAGCCCTCAGTCTGGGGAGGTACACTTTGAATAGGTTATGAACCTCTCCTGACATTTCTTCTCTGTGAGTCTCAGTTGTTTTTAATCCCATGTTTAACTTTCCTGCGAACTTTGATTTGGCAGAGGAGCGTATTTGCTTGTTTGGGGCAGGCTGTGTTTTACTGCTTTGCTTGAATTTCTTAGTGTTCTGTAGAATCACAGTGACTTACTTGGGAATCTTGCCAGTGTTTTAGACTTCAAATTGTGATAGTAAGATCTGTGTGCTCATTTGAGGCTTACATAAAGCTAAAGCTAATATTTGTGGGCATGATTAAATGTGTTTGGTATTTTGGAGGGGAGGGATGTATCTAGCTTATGAGTTATGCTTACTGCCTTGTGGGGATTCTTATGAAATGTAGCAGCAGCTCAACAGGTTATCTAGCAGAGGGAGAGTTAATGCATAGTGCTGATACTCATAAATCAGGAGATTAATGCCTGCCTTACACCTCTTAATAAAAACAGCAGAGAACAACAATCTTATCAACATACATGTAATCTGTAAATAAGTGTTGTAGTCAAATACAAGCAGATTTTTATCATTATCCTGCTCCAAACCGTGTGACTTTGCAGTGAAGTACTTGCAGGAGATGAGTTAATACATGTTTGACAACAGTTGCAGCCAAAAAAAAAAAATCATTAATGCTAACATGAGCAAGATAATTGGGATTTGTGGGGGAGTGAATGCCCAAATTTGAACTTTTGAACTGCCAAGCATTAAAGCCTGTTGTTTCCTTTTAGCAACTGCTACAGGCTGCTTGTAATTTTTTGTGAACACCCAGACCTAAGGAGAAAGTGGAATGTGCTAAACCTTCTAATTAATAGAAATAGCACTGATGCATCAATTAGCAAGCTGATCACTTCATGTCCTTCTGCACAAAAACTGTTTTCACAGACACACAGAATGGTTTGGGTTGGAAGGGGCCTTAAAACTTATCCAGTTCCATCCCCCCTGTCATGAGCAGAGACACTTTCCACTGGACCAGGTTACTCAAAGATCCACTGAAAAATGAGACATTTGTGGCTCCAAAATTAGCCATTTGTGGCCTGTGGCTCCTTCCAGAGAGGAGGCTGAAAAGATGTGTTTCTAGAAAGAAAGGATCTTGGAGAAAAGGAGGAGGAAAAGAAGGCTTAGAAAGAAGATGAAGATAAAAGATCTGGGTGTTGAAACAAGTTGTGGAGGCCTTCCTGAGGAAGATAAGCAGAGATAAATGTTGGGGAATGCCTGGAGACAGCTGGTGATGCTCAGTATGGGTAACAGTGAGCAGTGGCACAGGATGGACCAGCACAACCTCTGAGCCATGCCAGGGATGTGGAGACCTTGTGGATGTAGCCTGAGTGTAGAATGTGAGGTGTAAAGGAAGGTAAAACTGAATTTCCTTCCTTTTCAAACTTCTTGTGCCTCTGTACATGGTCTGCTTAAATATGAGCAGATACTCCAGGCCATGTATATATTTATATTTATATGTATCACTCCTTGGGTGGGGGGATATGCAGCACTTGCCAAAGCACAAATGAATTCTGGTCCCTAGATTTAAACATGTCATGGATACACATGCATTCACATAAGGTGCAGGCTCAGAGATGATGTGGGATTAAAGTAGTTCCATAAATGCTGTTTACAGTAGGCTGTGGGATTGCAAGCAGCAATGTAATCATATCTATTTTCCAGAGGAGTTGGTTGTCTTTTCAATGCCAGTCCACTCCAAAAAAGCACAAGTAAGCTTGAAGCACTTGGAATTAAATGTTACCCTGTGAAGAGTAGGTAGGATTCATTACACACATTCCTAATTAGGTCTTAGAACAGAAATTATTTTATATGGTATAAATAACATGTTTTTCTTTGAACTCTCAAGCTTCACTCTAATCACCTTCCAGCTTTCTTGGGTGCTCTTGGGCTCAAACTAAACCCCTGTCTTTTTCCTCAAATAATCCATCAAGGGTTGTTAGCTGGGGGAAGAGAGTCCTCAGAGAAGCGAGTAAGTTGGTGACATAATTGGTTTCCTCTCAAAAATATGTATGAATGAAGATAGTTGCAGCTGTTAGTGAGTACATAGATAAACTTTCCATGCTTTAAATCTTTTGATAAGTATTTGTGTATGTATTTTGCACTTAACCTATTTTAACGGAAAAAAACCCCACTAAACTGGATAGCTCTACTTCCTGAAAAGTGAACTCTTATTAAAAGGAAAGGAAATTGTAAACTTTTAAAATCGCTTAACTTTGCACATGAAAGACACGAAAAAGTAGGTGTCAAACCCTGGTCTGCATCTTGAAGCTGGAGTAAAGGATGATGGGTGCAGGGAAGTTTCCACATTGAGGTAATAAACAATTTTCCACCTGATTTTCTCAGGGCTTTGAGACTCTGCCTCGCATAAGTCCTTCTCCTCCAGCAGGGTCTCCCTGTAGCCTTCATCACTGATCATTTGGGAAGTTAGACTGGAAGTCTCTCTTCTCCTTCCCCCATCTTCTCACCATCCTTAGTCCATTTTTTTCTCCAAATGTTAATTGAAATTAATGCTGAATCACAAATCAGAGCAGAATGCACATGACAGACCCCTAAGAACAGTCCTTTAGGGTGGCTTGGACATATGGTGGCTGTATTAGCCCAACAAGCAGGGGAAAACAACCTTGTCAAGACAGAGTAGGCACTGAAGAGAAGAACCATTTGGTCTCCAGTCATACATGTGGAGTTCTCGAGGTAAAGTATGAAAGACAAAGTCACAAATTGCTACAGCTTCAGATCATCTGTAGTTAAATTTCAGTGGTGACTGAGACACTGAACTTTCAAAGGAAAATTGTCATTAAAAGCAGACCAGCATCAGCTCTGAGTCCACTAAACTAGGCTGGGCTTTAAAACACATAAATATGTCTGTCTAACAACAAAAGCCTTTTGAATTAGGTCAAGTGAAACTACTCTGTAACAGCAATGCTGGCTCCAGAGCAATATTAGTTCAGGTTGTTTTTTTTCTTTATGAGAGTCTCTGTATTAGAGATTTGTGTTCATGTAATTATTGACCAAATGCCTAACTGCAAATTCTTTCTGTCAAATGAAGACATGAACACAAGAAGAGTTTAATTTACATGCCTTTTTTGTGTGTGTGTGATTTACAGTGATTTTTAGAGAGGTGTCTGAGCAGACAGTGGCCCCATTAAGTTCAGTGTGATTTTCAAAATCTGCCACAAACTCCGGCAAATATTTAAGCAGCTGGTGAAGGCTCAGTCTTTCCCTTCTTTAAAAAAAAGATGATAAAAAAAAGCAAATATATATATATTGTTATTGATTTTCAATTAGGTTGGATATCAACATTTAAGTGAGCTAGATTCAACTCATGAGGGAGTGAAGGACTGACCTATGTTTAGTGCCTGTGCTGCAGGTATTTACCTGTAAAAGGAGCTTGACAGGAACAATGTCCAGGAAAATGCATCATTAAACTGAGAGGATGCACCAGCATTCACACCCAGGTGGTGTGAGAAAGTAGGTAGGGCACACAAGGATCTTTTCCAGCAGTGAAAGAAATCGGTGCAGATGTGAAGTGTTTGAATTTTCTTGGATGAATACGGTCAGTGAACCACATTTCCTTCCCACTGTTTGCTGGCTTTAAATCGTATTAAATATTTGCTGCCTCAACCGTAGGGTTCAGAAAATGCTTCACTCGGTGAGTCACAGCAAATGCATGGCATAGTTAGCATCTGTTGGGGTTAATTGACAGAGAACTCTTCAAAAACAGAAATAGACTCTTAACTCCTCTGCCTACTGTTTCTTCTTTTCACAGAGATGACACAAAGGGAAGAAAATCTTTATGCGGAATCTCATTGAATTGATGAGGTTATACAGAGCAGTAGCAGGCAATGTGTGGCTTTATATGCTTAAAGTGTTTTGTAAAACCCAACAATTTACACGTGCATATTTAGGATATCCAAGATACATTCCAGAGAAAACTTGCAACAGAACCCCTGTCCCTGCACTCCCTAACACCTTTGTCCCCTGGGTTCCACCTTGCTTTTGAGCTGAAGCCTTTTTTTCATCACATCTTGATTAATACGAGGTGCTGAAAGCAAATTGGTGATAACTGCTGGTCGTGACAGCTCTTGTGCAAGCTCTTGCCAATGGCAGTGCTAGTTCTTTCCTGTTCTTACCTGCAGCCTTCGTATTTTAATCATAGGCCCCAAGCAGAAATTGTCAATTAGATTGAGCCTTGTGGTTGTCTTTGAATAAATGTTCTTTAGCAGATAGATTTAGTGCCTTGTTACTCTATTCCCCTGGTTTCTATGTGCAATATACCTTCCATATACACTAAAATGAAGTATCTTCCTGGGGAAAAAAAAATCCATCCAATCACACAGCAGATAAAGTGGCTACTCTGCTGAACTCCAGAAAGAAATGAGAGGGCTTGATGAATGCCTTGAGGCCAAAACAATGATTCTCTTGCTGCTTTCTCTTGGAAAAAAAATCTAAGATGGAAAATCTGAGTTATTTCAATTTAAACAGTATGGAAGATTGTGGTAAAAGAGACGGTGTCACTTCTTTTATCACATCTACATTTGATCAATGCCTTTTGAACAGTTTTGTCCCAAGAGGGATAATGCAAAAAGGGATCTTCTGTATATCTGGCTAAAAATTATTGATAAATGGGGTAGGATCTGTGAGGATGCAGGGCAAGCTCTCCCACTGAGTCATGAGAGCTCTGGGGGATGCTGGATGCAAACGCAGCTTGGTTTTGCTTCAAAGAATGATGGCATAGTCAGAAACTTAAAAATCACAGACACTTTGCACATAATTATATCTGTTGGACTTGAGTGGGCTGTGAAAAGGAAAGATGATAGAGTCTGGAGTTTGCTTATGTCTGAGAAAAGTATAGTCCAAGGCAGAGAAGGACTGCACGTCATCCTACATCAAACCAGTGTCTGATCCATTTTTTCAAAGAAGTTGTAGCTCTCTTTTATAGTGGAATTGACTATATACATGCAATGCTCGTACTCTGGAGCAAGTGAATGAGGGAAAATATCTCTCACTGGGAGGAAAACGTTCCCCTTGAGAGGTGTGTGATGGGTAGAGCAGGGTATTGAGATAAGCAAGATCCCACAGTGCTCTGTGGTGCTGGGTCAGTGCATGTCCATCTGACCCCCAGGAGACACACAGAGGACTGACATTATCTACCCAATAAATGATGTCCAGAGCTGAGACTGGGCACTGCGCACAGAGGTTGAATCACAAAATCATTTGGGTTGGAAAAGGCCTCCAAGTTTGCACAAAAATACCTTTAACAGAGTATCTCCATGCCCACCAAACCATATTGCAAAGTGCCAGATCCGGTCATTATGTGGAACACTTCCAGGAATGGTGAATCCTCCACTCCCCTGGAAATCCTGTCCCAGGGCTTAACCACAATTTCAGTAATGAAATTTTTCCCAATATCCAACTTCAGCTTCCCCTGGTGCAACTTGAGGCTATGTCCTCTCATCCTGTCCTTGTTTGCCTGGGAGCAGACCCTGACCCCCACCTGGCTACACTCCCTGTCAAGGAGTTGTAGAGAGTGATAAGGTCCCCCCAGCATCCTTTTCTCCAGATAAACAACTCCCATGCCTTCAGCTTCTCCTTATCAGATGTGTGCTCCACACCCTTCCCCAGCTCCATTGGCCTTCTCTGGACACGCCCCAGTGCCTGTCTTGTGATGAGGGGCCATTTCCCACCAGAAATTTTCACAAGAATAGTTTGTTCTTTGTAATTTCGTCTCCTTAGGTTTTTTGATTGCTTTTGGTTTTGTTTGTTTGGGGGTTTTGTTTGTTTGTTTATTTTGTCTTTTTGTTTGGAGTTTTTAAAATCATTCTTCCTTCCATCAAACTAGCTTTTAAAAAAATGGGTTTTTTTCAAAGGAAACAAAAATAAATCTGACAAAAACAACAGAAACATAAGAAGTGAAAAAGTTTCTCTAGCACCTATTTCACCAGTTGTCCTGACAGGCCCTGGGTGCACACACAAGTGAGTTGATGACTGAAAACATGATGCTTAGTGTTGGAAGTAGACAAAGGGATTTGTGGTGCTTGGCAGCAGATGTGCATTATCCAACACGTGCTCCTCCTCTGTGTGAGAGTATGGCTGGGGGAGGCAAAAGAGAAAGGGAATAGTTGTTACTGTGTTATGAATGGCTATAATTAGGTACCTTGCCCAAGGTGACATGGAAATCCTCTGTCAAAAATGAAAATGGTAATCCAGGTCTTGTGGAGAAAAGCTCGCTACAACACACACAAAGTTATCCTTCCTCTTCTAGCTGCTGCTTTCCAGCTAAGCCCTTTCCTCCAGGGCTGTGGGCATTGGTCTTACCTCTAGGAACACAATGATTCAAAGAAAAGGTGCTCGGGCAAAAAGGATTAGTAACTCTAAGCTCCTGACCACGGGCAGTATGTAGAACAAATGCCTCTTACTGGCAGTTCAAAGGTCCGTCTTAGGTTGTGAGGAGATTTTTTGGGGGTGGTTTTGCTATTAATTTTTTAATTATTATTTGAATTTTGCCAGGATGGAAAAGGTTCCCGCGCAGTGCGAACTCCAGCAATTTTTTCACTGAATAAAATGGAGGCAGCGTTCTCCTGTGCTTCCCCTGCAATTACCGAGCGATTCTCGTGTCTTGTTTGAATTTCCTTTGTCGTTATGAAACACAACAGGCTGACGGCTTGATATTAAAAGCAATTGTGTTTCCATTCATGCAGATGCCAGCCTGTTTAGGTGAATTTACTAAGTCCCTAGACGTACATTTTTATATTATTGCTGTCTCTGGGCCATGCTGAGCATTTTAATTCTCCGAAAATAACCTCAGTTTTCCTTTCATCTCTTCATTAGCTCTTTCATCATGAGGACATGAATTTAAAAGTATATATATCTCTTAAAGTTGTGTGTAATAAAGATGTTTGTATCACTCCAATTTGTTGAGCTGTGCTTTTAACGTTGCATGGCTTTCACAACCATAAAATGACACAATTATTTCTGTGTTGTATTGCTTTGTACCCTGAGGTTCCATTTAAAACAAAGCAGAGAGATGTGTTTATAGGCAGTATTGAAAGCAATGTATATGGATCTTGATGCCAGGCATATTTTATTGAAGTAAGATTAAATGACAAGTTCTGCACTATTGAAGAGAAATCAGAATGAGATTTTGTGCTGAGCTGCACATTGTTAAATCAAAATTAAAGTAATACCAAGCTGTGTTGTTATCTTTGTGGCTTTTTGGTGGCATCTTTTAAAAATGAACTTTATAGCCAATTATAAATATTTTAATGTAAATATTCTGAGCTTTCTGGACACATTGTTACAGCATATGTTACATATGTCACAATGTTATATCATGGTACACGCATGTGCAATCAGATATCAAAAGACTGAATTTTCCTGCTATACATTGTAAATGTATGTTTAGGTTAAATCCTTGAAAGTAAAACTAATTTTCTTTCTATATAAAAATCACACTGTAAAGTACATCTCCGGTAAAAAGCCCTTTTTATTTGATCTCTTCACCTATTTTGTTGTTCTGAAAATAGGCTCAGAAGGTTTACATTTTTTTCAAGAGGGAGAGGTTTAAATTGTATCTGTGTTTTAAATTTAAATGTGTGGGGTTGGCTCTAATTAATACCTGCACCACAGGAATGGCAACAGTATGAGAAAATTAGTAAAATTGTGAATTTTCTTTCTGTCTACAGTTTTTATTTTGCTGGGAGGGAATCCCATAGGAAACACAGTTTTCCATACAAATTTGCATTTTTGATTCATAGTAGGGATACATTTCTGATTAACAGAGGGATCTCCCAAATTACAAGCTTAATTAGACTATTTGTGCTTCAGGATATGAAGGAATTGCCTGTTAAAGGATGGTCAAATCACATATCTTGCTTCAGAGTTTTAAGATGAGCTGCATTGCAGGAACATCATGTAGTTTGCACAGGCACTAAAAATTCTGTTATGGTACAGTGTTAGTGTCTGGAAAATACAGTTACTTGAGGCTTTTGAAGCTGTGGAGTAGATGGCTCAGACTTCTTAGTGTGCTATTGCAGGAATTTGAGTATGTAAGGGAACACCAGCTTCCTATTTTAACTGCATGTTCAGCCTGGAGTCTGAATGTCAAGTTGGATTTTTTTTTAATCATCATTGGCGTTATTACGTCGCTCACCTCTTTTTCCCACGAGACAGTAATCTTAGCAATATATGATCTAATAAATATAGATGATTTAAAATCCCAGCTGCCTTTATTCCATCTAGTCATGGTTTAGCCTCTGCCTGGTATGTGTCACGTTGTGACTGTCTGCACCTTTTTTTTTTCCTGGCTGTTTCCCTTCCAGGTCTTTTTCTTCTTTTCCATTAAAATTGCAAAAGATGGTGTTTCTCCTGCAGTGTGTTTTATGCAGCATTCAACACAATCAGACCTGGTAGTCATTTTGGGCCTGTAGATATTGGCATCTCAAATACATTCTTACTTACTACTACTATTATTTTTTAATAGGTGTTTTTTTACAACTCTGTCCCAGACTCCACCCACAAGGGTGAATAACATAGAGCCACTGTGCAGAATACACTTCTTTGGTCGGGTGGGCATTCCAGTCCAAAATTTCTGCTTTAATCATTGAGTGATGATTCTATTTAATGGCATGTTATATAACTAGAGAGAGACCATCATGTATAATAAAATTCTACATAATAACAATATCTGTGGCATGAAAGTATGATTTTTGTCTGTGCACTGAAAGGCTGTGGTTTTGGGTCTTGTTTTGTTTGTGCTTTTTTTTCCTAATGTTAGCAAAATCTGTCTACAAATTAAATCTTATCTGTAGGACTACTATTAGGTGAGGACTAGCAATGCTTGAAAGCTCAGTTTATGAAAACGTGTTTATCCAGGAGGAGAAAGGAAGAAAAGTTGCTTTAATTTAGTTTAATGTTTCCAGTCCTTTGGGTGGCACAGTAAGAAGGTCTTTTGCCAAGCTCAGAGGGAGAAGAGAGTAAATGACTTATTGTTGGTTCAAATATTTGTCTGTTACAACTTGAGTATGCTAGGGCCACAGATTTTTAGATAATTTTTGGAATTTTTCCTTTTGTTTCCATTTTTATGGAGAAATTTGATACTCGAAGAAATTGAGGAGTTTACCACACAGTGAAAAACCAAGTTGCATGTATTTGTTAATACCAGCTCCACAGCTGTCTTGTCCATTTTTAAAGGGATACATATTTCTAGGGCTTGAAGAATTAATAAGAAAGAAAGAAAGAAAAAAAAAAAAAAAAAAAAAGACCAGTATTATTTTTGGGGGGAAAACTTTGCAGACAGTCATGTTCCTTCAAGTTTGCCCAAATGCCAAATGGGCAGAACTGGTGAATCCATAGTGGTGACCTCTGTCTAAATGGTACTGCTGCTGTGTTGTTCACTGTTAAAAAAGAACAAGAACTGTGGGAAACCTACTGTCCTACAAATAACGATTAGTAAATAGTGAGCAAAATACACAGGACACTCTCTGGGATCGAATTACCAGCTGTAGCAGAGTTGTCTGTCACCCACTGCAGGTAACACAAGGAGAAGTTTCTCTTGAGTGAATTGTTATCCATTTTTGGGTGCTTTTGTTTACACATTGGTATGAAAGCAAATAGTCTTCATAAGATCTAGCTGCTTTTGGCTCCCCTCTTCTTTTTTGGTGCCAGATGACCTCTACCCTTGACAGCCAGTACCAGTCTCAGTCAGGCATGTGAATGCAGTCCATGTCAGGAGATGCACTGCATATATGCATTTATCCTTGGGACACAGCGAAAGACTCCTCAAGCCCCTGCTGTAATGCAGCATGTCAACTTGGCAGCCTTGTTTATAACCAGCTGTTGGCCCCTTCCCTTTCCTCACCTGCTCAAATCCTCTGGCTGGGCACATGTGTCAAGCAGTGTGATCAGGTGTAAAAGGTGTGTGGCCTCGAAGTGATGTGGCTGTCACACAGGATGGGCCTCCCGCCGCCGCGATGGCCCCACATGCCATGGCCCATGGAGAGCCCGCCCTCTGACAGGGAGGGAATGTCCCTGACTTTGGGTAAACATTTGTGTTCTGACCCTGGTGCTGCAGTGCCACTGCTCAGTGATTCCTTCTCTTTCCCTCTTCCCCATGTGGGTGCTCACTGCTGCTCATCCTGCTCGTGTTTGGGAGCTAGCCCAGAGGGGGTGACTTGATTCTAGTTGTCAGCGTCAAAATCTGCAGGGCAACCAGACATTGCTGCTTTATTGGTGGCTGCCAGGAAATCCATCCTTGTAGAGCAGATCCTGAAAATAATTTAATGAGACTGCTGCATTTCAGGATGCTGGGAAGCTCCACTAAAGACAAGTCTTGGTTATAGAGGAACTTCACAAAATGCTGGGTGACTTAACTGCAACAAGTACTGTATGTTGTGCTGGCCTTCTCAGCAGGTGAAAAAGCAGTACCAGTGCTAAATTCTGGTGGAAGAAATTATCAGATTTATGAAAACATTATTTGGTCAGTAGGAACTCTGAAAAGCTTGGTTTCAAACCAATAACAATCCAACTAAATTTGAAAAATAGTTACAGTATTGGTATTTCAGTGCTGGGGGAGACCAAGAGCAGAAGGTATTTTAGTTCAACCATCTTCCTTTGCACAAGCCAAACTGGCTAGAGATGTTTAGCCATCAGAGGTTTCACAAGCTGATGGATCTGAGACAATTTCCCAGGGACCAGATGGTGAAAACTCAGGCTGGATGTAATGGCCTTCTGAAAAAACATGATGTCTCATAGAATCATATTTTTTGGGGGTTGAAAGTGACCCTAAAAATCATCTATTTCTAATCCCCCTACCATGGGATGAGTGCCACCCACTAGGCCAGGTTGCTCAGGACCCCTTCCAACCTGTCTTTGAATGCTTCCAGGGATGGGGCCTGTCTCAGTCCTGTCCCATAGTTTGACACTTGACAAAAACTAGTTTCCCTGCCTCGGAAGAGAAACCAAGGATGGGTTACTCCAAAAGTCAGAGTTTCAGCTACATTTCTCTGCTTCCTGTGTCAGTGGTGGACTCCATTAGCAATTTCCAGCTGAAAAGCTGTCAGTTTTTCACTAGTTCAAATTCAACTTTAAAATAAAGCCAGGACTTCTCCAGGGCTATGCAGGCTATTTTTGATGGCTCTGAGAATGGCTGAGAAGTAGGCAGGTGTCTGTGCTGGTTTTCAGTGATTGGGACAAAGCTTTGTGAGTGATATGGAAGTAGAAAACAAAGAGAGGTCACAACCAGATCACATTTTATTGGACTTGCCTGCCCCCTTTCAGAAGTTACCCTCCCTCCACTAAACACAAGACTTCCATGAAGTTATAAGTGATTAAGGGTAGGGATCCAGAAATCCCAGAATGTGAGAGCTCAAAGCGTTCAGATCAAATGGGGCATGGTGACAAAAATGTAGGCAAAGGACATGGAGCGAAATTCCAACTGTAATTGCAGTTCTGCTGTATCAAGCAGTTATTCAGACAATGAACAATTGAAAAGCTATTCACATCACTTCACATTTTCTTAGCCTTGTGGCTAACATGTCATTTTGGTTATTGTTACATGGCAACCAAAAGCAGTGAATAGTCTGTGCTACTTGGGAAAGAATTTAAAAACCTGAGTAAATCAATAACTCTTTCTTGGATACCTCTTATTGCTCTAAGTTAGAGATGGAAGTACTAGGTGAACTTAACTTGTTCTCTGCAAGGGTCTTGTTCTGTTCTGTATCAGATGTGAAAAGCCAGAGAAAAATAATTAGAAAGTATGTATCTAATTTTTGACCAGTGAAAGCCAACTTGCCTGATACTTCTTCTTCTGTAGAAGCCATTAGCCTTTCTCCAGGTCTGACCTGGGGCTTCCAAAATCTGAGAGGTTTTCTCATTCTTTAGATTGCTGGCAGCAGTGGCTCATAACTTTAATAAATAAATAAATAAACAAACCTACAACATCTAAAACACTCTGTCTAAAGTCTATCCATAGAGAAATTATACAGCTTTGTGAAACAATATAGAGGAAACCAAGTACACAGTATAAGTCCTTCTTTAGCCACTGAGATTGCATGGCTTTCAGAATAAAAATAAAATTAATATTAATCACTGCCAGTAGTGTTGTTTGGCTTTAGCTTTTTACTTGATGCAGAACGAGTAGAGATAAATGAAAGAAACCTGTTCATGATTGACAGCTCTCCCAAATGCCTTAATCAAGAAGAAAATCAAGCCTGTTTGTCCAAATTTTTGTCATGCAGTCTACTTTCTGACTTTTTTTTGTTTTTTCTTCTTAGTGAAAATCTGGCAATGCCATACAACTGCTTTTTGTTTTACTGCCCAGGAGTCCTGTAGGTGTTAATGTGTGGCCTGACACAGTGTCTAAAGTGAGACGGAGTGGATGTCTTAAACCTTCTTTTTAGAGGTTCCAGCTTTCATTACTCCTCCAGAACAAATATCAGAAGCAATAACCAAATAGGTTTGGATTATTTGATTGCCTTTAAATGGTATTCAGCTCCTTTCATTGCAAGGACCAGAGTTTAATTGCTCATCTGACTGATAAAGAGACAAAACTACATGGTTAATCAATAGCTCAAACGAGGTCAAGGCATAGGGCTTGGAATCCATATGAATCAGGGCTCCCATTCCAAGCTGGCATAGACATCTTGTGTGACCCTGAAGAAATTATTTAGTATCTTGGGGTCCTCTGCTCAGTATTAGAAAACCAGGATGATAGTAATGAAGTATTATGAAGACATAACTCATTAGCACTTGGATGGGGTTATAAAATGCTTTCCTGATGTGCTCTTAACTTCATGGGCAGGGTAGATTTAATCCCAATCCAATTTATCCTCCAAAATATGAATGAGTCCAGTTCTCCTTGTACTTTAAGAACAGAACATATGTGGGGTATGTTATGCTTTGGGCTGTTTCCATGGTTGGTTATGCCAGTTCCAATGGCAAGGTAGGAGCCAAAGGCTTTTGGACATGAGGGATGCTGCTCTTGGATTGGATGGAACAGTGTCTCACAGCAGCTCCATCACTTTGTGCAAACAACTAACATGATTATGGTTTTATATTAAAAACAGTAATTCACAGTCACAGAAAAAAGCACTCCCTGAAGACAGCTGAATACAAGGAGGCTGATTTGGTTGTTGCATGTTCTGCCAAACCCTTTTTTAAAATTAGATCTTTACTTTGTAATTTTCTTCTTTTTTTGCTCAAGGGTACTTCAGAAAAATAGTGGAGAGATATATAAACAGGGTGTCTCTGTCTATAAATTCTCAGGTAAACTGCTAGGCTCAGAAAACCCAGACAGACTTGTCTGCCACTGTGCTGGGCTCTGTACAAAAGCACCTAAATTCAGAGCATATTACAATTTAATTAAAATAAACTGCAATGAGTATAAGGAAATCATTGAAAAGCAAAAGGCAAAAGTCCTTGGAGATTATTCATATTTGTCACTTAGAAGCAATTTCAGCACAAGTAGGGGGTTTCATGTCTTTAAAATAAGATAATATATGTAGGTTATGAAGCTGCTAACATCCTCCCATTAAGAAGTGATAGGTTCTATATCAGAAGATGTGTTTCAGAAGAGATATTTTTGTAGCTGGAACACGCTTCCTGGGAATGTGAGCTGGATATATGAAGGAGTCCAGTTAGCCTGCTACAGGTGGTCTTTTTCCTTCCTGGAAAACTAATATGAGCCAGATAATCAGTTTTGAAGAAGCAAGATAGTCCAATACCTATACCTGAAGCACATGAGTGAGTGATGATGACAAATTCTGACAGAGTGGAGGACAATACATGGTGCTTTAACGTGTAGGTTTGGGCTTAAGTCATTAAGCAGCACAGGAGTCTTAATATTAAATAATATTTGTTTTCATTTCCTGAGCTGAAGTGCTCACAGTTCAGTTGTAAAAATCCACTAATTCATAATATTGTGTTGTTTGTGTTTTTCAGGATAAGGGTGTTTTTAGTACAGAATCTTGCTCATGGCAGGAGGAGAGGATTTTAAAAAGGAGAGTATGTTCATGCAGTATTCATTAATGGTGAATCCTTTTTCTTACTTTTACCTACAGTTTGTTTTCTCTTTGGAGAGGGATTCAAAGCTATTTATGTTTAAGAGAGAAAATTAAATTCCCTGTTGGACTGGGAGAGAGTGGGTTGTTAAGGGGTTTTGTTGTTGTTGTGGTTTTGTTTGGTTTTGGTTTTCTGGTTTTTGGTTTTTTGTTGTTTAGGTTTTTTAAACTTTTTAGATCTGCTTTCATCAACATTAATACTTTGGAAAAGCAAAGTCAGAGCTATTAAAGTGTCTTGCAGAGACAGACATCAGCAGGCTTGCAGCCTGTGTTTATCAGGGCTGTCCTCTGTGGCTGCATTTATAACATGCAGCATCCACCAACAGGCCAAAGGGCAAATAGTTTAAAATGCGTTGCAATTTGAGAGGCTGCTTCTTTTTGTCCTCTCTCTAAAATGGATTTGTAGCAGTCAGTCCCAAACAATTTGAAGACAAGTGCTGTTTTATTCTTTTCCTATGAACCTCCCTGTCTTGGACCCAATGCAAAGGTTTGTTTTCAGTCCTGTGATGAGTCTTAAAAACTCCAAGCAGCAAGTCTGTCCTAGAAAAGAATATTACTGCAGTTATCTATGCAAAAGGGAAGCTGAAGTGGAATCTAAGTCATCCAGGCAATCTCAAGCCCTGTAACCTAATTTTAGTCTTTCAGGGAGTGGAGAGGGATGCACAGATCTACTTACTCCAACATTAGACAAGCCAAAAAAGGCACATGTCATTTGAGACTTGAGCCTGTGGAAACAATTTGGAATGAAAATGTAGGAGCAAACTGCTTGCTTAATCATCATCTTTCCACATCTTCACTGAAGAAGAAAAGTCAGATAAATCCAATTTGCCTGAGATTTTTCATGCATGCAGCTCCTGCTGTGAAGTAGAAAAATATTTCCTCTGCATTTGGAGAAGCCATGATAGCCTGCCAATGGCTAGTTTAACACCTGTAAGCCCACCTGGCTCTTAACCAAGTCCTGTGAATCCAGGCAGATAAAACAATCTTATTGCAAAGAGAGTAAGTTCAATTCTCATGGCTGTGAATAGTCTTTTATCTTCCACGCTCAATCCATTACTGTGTTTTCAGCACTTATTTCCAATATTATACCCAAATAGTTTAAATTGAGAATTGAGATGTGTCTCACTATAGAGGACCCTGCCTGAAAAGTAGGAATATCTTACTAATTAAACATATTTTTTATCAGTGTAGAGGGTTTCTTAAATACTTGTGCTTATATACCAATGAAAAGGTATGATGATACCTGATTTTAATTCATGATTTCACTAACTGTTTCATGATTTTTCTAAATAAAACCCTTCAAGTGCTATAGGTACTTTAAGGTTTAGAAAAGGCAAAAGGGCAGAAGTGTGTTGTACACTGAAACATTCACCACAACTTTTAGCTTTGTCTGCCTTTGTGACTAGGGTGCATAGCACATCATGTAAAACTTCTTCCATTTTCCCTTTCCAGAACTGCAAAATCTGTATTTATAACTCTCTGGCTTGCTCTGAAGAGAGCAAGGAGTGTTAAATCAGGGAGTGTTGCTTCAAACTGGAACAGCTGCAGTTGGGCAAAGTGGCAATCCATTGGTCATGGTGGGAGCTTTTCTACAGATGGGAGGGGAAGGTTTACATGATCTAAGGGGATGGTGCATATTTTCTACAGGAAAAGGAAATGTGTGCTATTTATAGCCCTTCAAATCCTGAAAAAATCAACCAAAACAACTTGTATGTCTCCAATATATCTAAAAAAAACCAAAGCACATGAAAATTTAGGTATGTAAACATGTGCTGCAAAAAAGGTGATGCTTCCTCTCTGGTCAGCCAGGATAGAGGATCAACCCACCCTGGAAACTCCTGAAAAATTTCATCAAACAGTAAACTATTAGTTTCTTGCCAGTAAAATTTTCCTCTGAAAGGCAAATTAATTTTCCAAGAAATGTAATATGGAAAAGCACAAGCCCTCTGCATCACTTCAACTAGCAATGGGAAAATGTTATTATCTGGAAGTGAAAAAATTGAACTTTGGGAACTTTGTTTAACAATCATTTCTCTTCTTGATTGAAATAAATGAGCCCAAGGATTTAGCCCTATGTTCACTCTTCAGAAAAAGGGCTTTTACATTGATTTCTCTCAATAAGCATAATTTTTTATTTTGATGTGCAATTAGGGCAAATTCAACTTTTTTTCTCCCAGCTCCTACTTTCACACAATGCCCCTTAATTAAACGCACTGCACAGAGATGGCAGGTGACTTGACATGCAGGGCTGGGATTCTGCTGTGATCAGAATGAGAGCCACAGCTCATGCCTGCCAGTGACACTTTCAGGAATATAAAGCTGCAAAATTGAAGGTAAGAAAGCCAAAGCCCATAATGGCTCACTACAGGGTGAGCTGGTGGAAGCCAAGATCTGAGCTGGGGTGAAAAGAGTTGTGGCCACGTACAGCAAGGGATACACCTGATTAACAGAACCCAAATCTGAAACCCTAATTTGTTTGCAACTTGCTGTTCAACAGCAACTCTCAGTAAGTAAAAGGAGCCCCTGCTTGTCACCCAGAGCTGTGCTGGCTGTGTTTAATGTGATCCCACTCCCTGCCCTGAATCCTGGGCAGAAAGCCAGCAGGGACCTTCAGCTCCTCCTGTGGCTTTGGGCAGTCACAGTTTCCATCACCCTGATAATTCCTGCATCCTGTACTAGCGTGTTAATTCTCCAAGAACTCTGTAAATCCCTGTGTGGCCTGTTCCAGCTGGCTGCTGTGGAGCACGTGGATTTGCATGCAGACATGTGGACACCCACCTACATATGCAACGCCACAGCACAGCTTCACTCTAAATTTCTCATGCAAAAAGTGTCCCAAAGTATCTTCCAATAGTAAATACTTGTCCGGAGCAAAGCAGGTGTGGTAAAGGGTGGAAGACACAGGGAAATAACTGTGGAGTTATTTTCTACTGTTCTCTAAAGAAGATGGCAACTTCAGAAAGCAAGAGCATCCAAGGAGATTTGTCCAGGTGGTTAAAAGTCTATTTAAAATGACATTGCTGCCAAATTCTTTTAGACGCTTAAATTCCTGACCTGGTCAGGGTTTCAGTTTCTTGCTACTCATATTCCAATTCTTCTTGACACTTAAAACTGAGAATGTACTCAGAAGCTTGAAAAGGGGAAACAGAGGTAACCTGAGCCCCTGAAAATGGGCTTTAAGGATGAAACAGGGCAAGCTTCAAATTCTGAGATCAGATGGTAGTCCAGCAATATCCTGTTTTCAGATGCTACATGTTCTGCTGACTGTGTGACAAGGATAGCTATGACATAGGGACTTGGGGAGCCTTGGAGAAAAACACTGTGAGAAATACTTCTGGGTTTGCAGGGTATTGTTTTTTACTCTTTTCTAATGTATCCTGGCTGCCACAGTTCATATTTTCTTAGTCCAAAACTGTACAGTAGCTGTCTACAAACTGCTGTAAAGTGCAGTTACCTGTTATTGCCCCGTAAATAATTGAATAACCTCTTCCAGGCAATATGGTCAAGATGCAGATTTAATTTACTTACAGGCCAGTAGTAAAGATGGTTGAATCCACTCGGTTCACTGTCTGTGTCTGGAGGTGTTGTGTACAGGTACATAAATAGTTTACTGAACCTGTCAAATTCTCTGGCAGGAATGAGCATGCCCTCTGGTCTGCTACGTGTGCTTATATGAAACACTTCCCCTTCAGTTCTCGAGCAGCAGGGAGTAATATATTTTCCAATATTTTTGTGGAAATAGGTAAAAGATATAATGAATCACATAGTAGCAGGAATGGACACAGAGTCTTACTTTCTGGGGTTATTTGGTGGTTTATTGCTTGGGTTTTTTTTCATGGGGAAGCATAGTATGATTTTTTTTATTTCTATGCTCCTCAGAAGTTATGTAAACTAATTATAAAAGTTATGTGTAATTGTCTCTGCCTAAATTTAGACAGTAGTAGACAATAGGGCTGAAATATGCCCTAATGGGGAATTCAGGTTGTAAAATGAAGCACAGGAAAATCAAAAAGCAAACTAGACACTACAAAAATCCCCCCATCACCAGGGTGTGGTTTTGTCCCATCTCTACTGAGGAGGTCACCTTAAAAATGTTTTTTCTGTAGAATTAGTTCCATGAACAGGAATGTGCCTCACAAGAGAGGCTAACTTGTATTTTGCTTAGAGCTGAAATCCAAAGTCAGTGACATCCCTTGACTGGTTACCTGAACCTTTCAAAATCTTTCATGTCTGATTTTCAAAGTTTTTATACTGCTTAAGGAAAAAGAAAATGCTTCTGACTCTGATCTCTACTTGTTACAAAAAACTTTAATTGATATAATTTTCACTTCAGGTTACTGTGTGTTTTTAATTCTTTGGTCTCTATTTTGTAAAAAAAAAAAAAGACATATGAAGAGAAAAATAATTTAAGGGTGAGATGTATTGGAGGGTAGAGAGAAGAGAAACCTTCCATTTATGAAAGCAGACTGAAATGAGCCATTGTCATCTGCAGATGTCCCATCATCTAAATTGCTTTTCCAGACTAATTAATAAAACCTGTATGCCACTATTTCTCCATTAACAGTATCCCTTTGGAAAAAACATGTTAGCAGCACAATTTTTCCAATTGCTGCCATTAAAAAAAACAAAAAACCTAAGATAATAGAAAAAATAACACATCATTCAGCTATCATTCTCCAAGATATGAATGCTTTAAGGCCTGGTCACACAAAATCAGTAGAATTCCTCATTATTTTGGTGGTTTGGTTGGTGTCTGACACACTCACACATGCTGGCCGTGTCCTGGCATCATTCCAGAAAGGATAATGATTTCCCTATCTCAGTTCCCTCACAGTTTGGATTAGATACATTTCTCTATGGCATGGCTGTGTGCTATCTCACAGCTGTTTCTGTCCTCTGCAGGGATGGATGCTCTAAGCTGGGCTCTTTGCAGGAGTACTTTAAGTGATTTTTAATGGAAAGCGTAGAGGTGGTGAGGCACTGTGAAAAATTATGATATTTTCATAGAAATTTTTTCACTTTGAAGGTCAGTGAAGATGTCCATAGTCTTTCAACAGATTGTCTGTCCTGTTTGTGCTCACCCTCCATCCAAGGGCAGTGTGGTGACTTGTGCTAAGTGATGGCACGGCCACTGTCCCCAGTGTGTCTGCAGGTCTGCAGCCATCACTTGTGTTTTCCACACCCTGATCAACAAAGACACAATATTCCCAGCCAAGACGAATGGAAGCCAGGGCTGGTATCACAGAAATGATGTGTCCAGCAGCTGTTTCAGTGACTTCACCACTGCACAACCTGGCACTTTCAAACATTGCTATCAAGTTCCAAGGCAGCAATTCCAGGTTTGAAGTCTGTTGATTTTGAAAATAACCTTCTTATCATAGAGTCATGGAACAGTTTGGGTTGGAAAGCACCTTAAAGGCCAGCTAGTCCCTGCCATGGGGGCACCTTCCACTAGACCAGGTTGCTGAAAGATCATCTTCCCTGATTTCAGACACTTCCAGGGATGGGGCATCCACACTTCACTGGGCAACTTGTGCCAGGGCCTCACCACCCTCCCAGTCCAAACAGATATAAATAAAGGCATCATACATGTTTATAATAATCTGCAGCTAATATTTATAGAAGTGCCCAGCACTATTTAATAATTTGCCACTTGCATTGCAAGCTTATGTAAAATCTATGGCTGCTGTAGGGCAAAGGTATAAAACTTTCATGAGTAATATAAAATATACAAAATGTTGTTGTTAATATTTAATACAATTTGCAGCAGTCAATGAGCACAATCAATGTTTATTAATTAAGTTGTTCTGTTGCAATAGCAATTTCTTTTTTTTTTTCTTTTTGTTGTATGTGTATCTTCAGGGAGAATTTAGCAAGCTCTCTTGACCCTTTCCAAAAAGAACCAAAAAACATTGTCATGTTTAACAATGATGTTGGCAATGTCTTGCATTACTCATTTGCTTTTTCTTCAGCAAGTAAACACAACCCTTTTAGTGACACCTTCTATTTAAACTACACCACGTGATAAGAGAACAGGGTTTTGACCAGGGTGTTTAATAAGATGTGTTGCAACTTGTGCTGTTTGTGGCAGACAAACTGATGCATTGCAGATAATCCAGCATTTGAGGGGTGGTTTTCTTTGGTTTAACCCTACTATGTTTATGGGGCTTGCAGACAGCACCATGCAGGGTAGAAGTGGAATTTATTCACCTGGGACCTGTTGGATTACTGCACCTGCTCAATCAGGCCATGTACTGAATTTTCCCAAAATGCAGCATTTTAGCCCCAGACACAGATGTTCCCATCTTGGTAATGTTCCCCTTGGTGTTTATAACACCTTAGAGTATTCTCTTTGAAATCACAGGAGGGAGAGAATGCCCCAGCCCAACGTTCTTGCTGGGCTGAACTGGTCACCAGCAGGATTTTAAGTAATCCTGCCACAGCTCGGATTGTTCTGGTTCATCAAGATTGTCTGCAAACCTTTTGCCATCATACTACTAAAGGGGCTGGTTGTGATGGAGAACCTAGAATGGTCAGAGCCTGTCTCAGAGGCAGGTATAGGATTCAGCTGAATCCAGGAGGTTATTTCTGTCACCTGAAGTACACAGTTAATCTTCACTGTGGTTTTTACCTGTCTTCTCCATTTTCCTCCATGTTATTTCTCTCTTAAAAAAACTAAGCAGTCTTAAGATGACTTCTTCACACTATAAAACAGCTTAATATATCTTTCAAAAAATGCTTTGGTGGTAGTGCTTAATGCCACATCCAAAATTGAGTGTTGTCTGCAAAGTCCATCCATTCATTCTGTCTGTGTGCTGCACTGGTTGAGAAATGTCCAGCCACATTTTCTTTCTATCTTTTTCCCCTAGACAATATTGAACTCTCCAGTAGAATTAGAATCGGAGCACTTTATGGTTTGGGTTTTGGTATTTGGTTTTTTTTCTCTTCTTCAGAAATAAAAACATTTTCCAAAATAAAAGAGAGCCATGCAAGAAGTGGTTCTGCAGCACCCATGAAGTGGTTAAGTCATTAATTTATTTGTCTAATGCCTAAAATAAACATAAAAGCCATGACACTTTATTTAATTTGTCCTCTGGGCTAAAAATGTCTTGAGGTTACCAGTGATCTTAGTTGTAATAAGTTTTATATATGTGTATCTCTCTATAACTGTGCCACATTATTTTGAACTATACTGCTAGGGGTTTATTGAAATATATCAACCTTATTGCTAATATTTCACAGACAGTTCTTCATTTCAGCAATATAGAATTCAATTTAGCAGAAATGTGATATTCCTCCTGAAATTTTGAATTCCCAGCAGATGTATAATTCAATTAAGTCCAGAAGATTAAAAAAATTGAAGTCATTCTCTATACATACACTCTTTCTGCTCAGTTCCAAAATAATGAAAAACTACAGCTGTTCAGTTTTGGTTCATCTATCGCTTTGTACAATTTTTATGGGTTTTATGTGTAATCACATTTGCAGAGAGAATTTTTATGCAGCCTGCTCCATTTTGCACAGTTATTATCTTTCCATATTAAAAACAGATTGTAAAAACTGATACACAAGCCTTGGGCCCACTCCTTAAGGCAAGTAAAGCATGGTCATTAATCAGGGGGGGGTGCAGGGGAAAAGGGAGCTTGTAAAACTTAATTGTTCTGTTTTTGTGCTGCGAGATGGCCTTTGTCTCCTCTTCTTCCTTCCATCGGCAAGCTTTTTTTCCTTTCTTTGCTTTTTTTTTTTTTTTTTTAATTTTTAAACTCTTTTCAGGCTCTGTGTGGAACTAAAGGGGTCATTTATTTGTGTGTAACTGACTTCAGCAGAAATTGGACACAGGCATTACCTAAAACCGTAATTCTCCTGCAGAGGTGAAGAGGTCGCTGCGTGTGAGCGCCTGCCTGCTGAGAGCCTTGCCAAACCCTCCTCGAGTTCTTGGCTCGTGTTCCTAGGCTGGCGCTCGGGGTCAGGTTTCCATGTCAAATGTCACAAACGGTGCCTGTGATCTGTGCAGAATAATTTAATTTCCTGTGCCTCAATTTGTCCTTTTTTCGAATGCAGCTGCAACAGAGACCTGTTTCAAGGGGCTGCTACTTGCACCTAAGCAATAGTTCTGCTTGATGAACTGGGACACCTAAAATCTTGCTAATTTGTAGGATGTAAGTGAGGTAAACATATAATATATTCATAAAGCTTTTGCTGCAGAGTCTGCCTATTTCTTTTTCTCCAATCACATCAATCTATTATGACCTCCCTCTGAATTCCTAGTCCAGAAAGGAATTAAAATCTGTTTCATCTTGGTATTTCAAACATAAAATACATAAAATACTTTTTTTAGTCAAAGCTCTAAGCGTAGGGTGTCAGAAGGGCATTTTATAAAAATTCACCCTGTGATTCCCTCCAACAAGAGAGCATTTGCAACATTCCCTGAACAGTCACTCAAAGGTAAATAGCTTAAGCATTAGTGATCACCACTGCATCTAATCAACTACCTGATTGCCTATACAAATCCTACACTGCTCAATATTGACCTCAGCAAGGAAAACATTGATCCACTGACCTGTCACTAGATTGTTTTCCAGAAAGTATAAGGGACTTACCCATGCTTGTTGAAGGTGCTTCTTATCTGTAAGGTGTCTTGCCTTCAGTAGATAACAGCAGGATACTCTTTTTCTTTTCTCTTTCCCTGCAAAACTGGAATGTACAGCTGTTGAAATTGGAGAAGCAGATGATTTCACTTTGATTTTGTTTTAGCTAAAAGATCTGGCTTTGGGATGAATAAATCAGCTGAGGGAAAAATAACTGGCAAAAATTCAGTGTTGGCAGGAGAGCAGTATTGGACAGAGCAGTGAACAATCACGCCAGGTGAAATATGATGTATGTACTTGCCATTGCATGAGCAATAATGCAGCTGTCCTGTCCATGGTTACTGCTTCAACAGCCATGAAAGGATTTTCAGATCAGAATCTATATTAATCTGTGTTAAAAATTGATATCCAGACCACCTTAATTATTGTGAAAGAACAGAAACTTATTTACTGTTGACCTGTGATTTTTTTTGTCATGTGTATGTGGCAGCCTGTTAAGATCTCTTTCATCATTTGGGTACTATGCATTCTTCTTACTACTCACCTAAATCTATATTTTATTCTGTGGAATTTGCAGAGGTTTTTTGCACCTTTGTAGAAATACAGCTCCCATGTATCTTAGTTTTTCAATGTAAAAAAATGCCTCTGCCATCATGTAACTTCTCACCTCATTCTGCATCTTGTCCTATATATAACATGGAAATCTTTGAGCTGCAGTTAAGTAATTACTTCTTGCTTTCCCCTTGCAGTCTGCCTCCATCGTAGATGCCTTCCTAGGCCTGCTAAACTGTCAAACCTAAAAACTTCTGATGCTGCTCGTCCTCTTCTATAGGACAGCAGCCTGTTCTTGGACTGCAGGATTTGACTTCATGCATGTGAAATAAAGGTCCAGGGGACACAGACCATAAGGACAGTCAGTGTTTAGTGGGATCTAACCTTTATGCTTACCTATGACACTGGTAACATGTAAGTCAGACATTTGCCACTAAATATGTCTAGTTATGTGAATTCTGCATTCCTGTCAGCTGGGCACAGAGAACATATTTTTCTCCTCTTTTTGTAGCAGCTTTTCCTGTATTTGAAAGATACAGAAGTGGATCTGTAGCTTTTGAAGGTGCTGAAGCTTCCCTTGCCCATCTACTCTCCAGATCACCCCAGCTCTTCCACTTTTTTCTACCTGTAGGTCATAACATTTGAAACTTGGACCATTTCTCTGATGTCTTTTGGGCTCTCTAATTGTCTCATAACTATGTGGTAACTTGGTGCCTGAAATCTCACCAGTTCTGGGTAGAGAGTGTTGTGCTAGAAATCACTTTTGTGGAATGAAAAATCCCATTTCCACTGGGCTTTGTAAATATGGGGACTCTGTTTATGTTCCTGTGATTCAGGTGCTCTTCCCACCTTCCCCTTCACACCTTTGTATGTGTCTTTCAAGACAAAACAGCATCTTCCCACCATGTCTACACTGAAGTGCTGTATTAGGACTTGCCTGCAGAGAGAATTCTTTTAGCCTGGCTAATCTGAGCTGCAATGAAAACAAATAAATATTGTCCACTTGGATGATAACTTATCTCCTATGTTTTCTTATTGAATTTGTTGTATTGCAAAACTTTGAGTCATGTGCCTGTAGCCTATGTTTTGAAAACTAGCCCTGCTGATGCAGGAAAGGCTCAAGGAAAGCATCCAGAATGGAATATGTTGAGAGAACCCATCCATCTGGCTGACTGATGAGACAATAAGAGTGGTTTGGATTTCTGCTGTTACGCAATCTGTGCTCAGACATTATCTGCTTATCCAAACACACTGCCTTCCTCCCAAGAAATTTCCGTATGACGATTTCTTCACAGTTCTCTCAATGCACTGCAAATGTGTTGTCCAGTAGATGGGATGGCAGTACTGAGATACAGAATGTGGAGATAATAAGATCCTTGACTGAGTAAACAACACTCATCACTAAATACTTCTTTGCGCAAAATCTGGGTTTTTTTAAAAATAATTTAGTTTCTTTCTTTTAGATTATGATGTGAAGTAGCCACTTGAATTTGCCATTTAACTTGATTGGACTATAGGATACGTGACTGGAGCCAGGAAGGAAACAGAGCTGAGTTTCTTACCCTACCACCTATTCAGTCTTGCTCTTTTTATTGCTGTGTATAATTTACAATTCTTCAGGGTCCTCGTGTAATTTACTTTGTAAAAAGTAGTGAAAACTTTTGAAAAACTTGAAAACTTGTATCAGGTACAGGCAAAGGTCCCAGTTTGCCTGAGTCCCACATTGTGTGAGCTGCAAGTGAAGAAGAGTCTGGGCTGAGCTTTGAGATGTCTTTTTGACACCTACCACCTATGGTTGAATGTGACTCTGTGGCTCTGAGAACACTGGACTTCTTCAGATAGCTTCAAGAACATAATGTCAGTTTGGTAACTGAGATCACCCCAATTTGTAAGAAAAATTACCCTTTGTTTTCAATACTAAATCCTTTATCTGTAGCAACTGGAGAAAATAAGACAGGCCAAAGTGCTGCTACAGACCTGCTCCTTCCTACTCGTTTTTTTACTGCTTGGTGCACATCAGGCTTTCAATTACTTTCTTGTTTACATCAAGAGAGGAAAACAATGCTGATTGTACCCACAGGTGGTCAGCCTTTAGGTAATCAAAGGAAAGCAATTAATTCCTTCCATGCACAGCAATGCACTTCCTCCTAATGGAAAATAAACACTGTCACTTCCCATAACACTGCTGAAGAAGGACCCATGGATGCAGGACTTTTTCAGCTGACATGTTGGCTTTTATTTCCCCTTCAAGAGGTGAGAGGAAAGGAGTTGGAGTGAGGCAGGGAGGAAAACTGAATGGATATTTTAACTCCCAACTGTGGCCTTTTGTGGGAAACATTTAAAAACACGAAAATCCCTGAGGTAGAAAAGACTGGAGAAATCCAAATGCAGTAAACTCTGAGGAATGAGTGTCCTAAGGGATACTCATGGTTTACTGCAATCCCAGACTCTTAAACAAGGTGCTGGAAGTTGTTGATTTCCTGTAAGTAGCACCCACTCTGCAGTGAGCCAGGGTCACAGCCGTGGTTGCACCCTGGGATATTGTCACTCTGAAAATCAGCTGCTGTCTCTCCTCCAGTGTCCAAGAAAAATGCCTGCTTTCTCCCAAGTGATGGCAAAATCAAAAAGGAGCTTAGCAAAGCAGGCATTATCTGGATGAGGACTGCAGTCCATTCATTCCAGCACAGGTAATCAGGCTGTTAGGAGATTCTCATCAAAAGATTATGGCATGGCTCCCCAGAAGAAACTAGGAAGATGTTCTTTCAAATTCTTGAAAGTATACAGGGATGTTAAGTTGCTGATTTGGTTTGGGGGTTGGTTTTTTTGGTGGGTTTTGTTTGTTTTATTTTGGTTTGGTTTGGGGTTTTTTGTTTTGTTTTGTTTGGTTGGTTTGGGGGTTTGTTTTGTTTTGTTTTCTTCTCTCAGTTAAAGGAAATCTTAGAAACTTCTTGTAAAGCAAACAAAAAAAACCTCCAACAACATCTGCTAAATGCTCCTGTGGGACTTGCAATAAAAGTGAAGGAGCTGATAATCCTGTATCCTATCTTTCCAAAACATACATTTAAAAATTTTATGACTTTGACCTGGGTAAGCATGAATTCTTATTCAACCCCAGTCTGAAACTCTTGTGGTTTCTGTCTTGCAGTGTGGGTGAGCTGACAGTTCAAATTCAGGTATACGTCATGTCTTTTTTTTATTATCTTTAAATTAAAATGCCTTGTATTCTAGTATTTACAAAGTGTTTCCTTATAAACTGAAGGAGAGAAAAAAACCCTCTCTAGTTCATTCCCATTTAGTCTATTTATATGTGTAAGCAGCCAGAGTGACCCTCATAAGAGATTCCAGTTTATGTCCTAACCAAATGCAAATTTGGAGAAAACTCAGCAGTGTAGAGGGTAGGGTTTTGTTTAATTTGGGGTGGATTTTTTTCTTATTACGTTATTACATTGTGTTATATAATTTCTATAATATCTTAATTATATTATAAGGCAGGACCAGTGACAGAAGGAAGACAGTGCAAGGGACGGGAATTTAATGTTATCTTCAGTTTAGCAGAAAATTATGCAATGCGTATTTTTCTTTTTACTTTATTTAGGAGTTACCAGTTGTAAAATAAAATATGTCAAGAACTAATAGAAAGAAAGAAATAAGGCAACAAACACAGTTCGTTATATTTATCAGACCCACCTTTCCTATGCTTGGCATGTTCAGCCCTAGGTGACTTCTTATGAAAATAAATAGACTTGAATAAAAGGAGCTTGAGAATTCAAAGAATGTTGGAAGCTTGTATAGCTGTCTGTCACATTTATCTTTTTTACATATATCAGAATGAAGTTTACTTATTTTTCTTGTTCTGTCAACATTTAATTTCTATTGGCAGACAACTCAAGCTCTTCTCCCACTACCACCTAAAACGTTTTGTGATAACCACAAGGCACTCAACAACTTGCTCATCCTGTGGCTACTCAAAACAACAACAAGAAAATAAGACTTTTTTCCATGCAGCTGTTAGAGATGACTCCAGACATCACCTTTTCTGCCTTTAGTTTTGTACAAAGAGTGTAATCAATTCTTGTGCTTCAAGTGCCCATAGAAGTGACCAAAGCCTTGAGGTCATTTTTTTCTTTTTTTTTTTCCTTGGGGAGAAGGACTTCTGTGTTTTGTGCACATCAGCTTGGCTGCTGCTAGCTAATGTGTACCTTGTAAATGTGAAGTGTCATGCCTCCTTCAAGTGGCTCAAGTGGTGGGAAACTGCCTTAAAAGCTGTCAAACCAGCCAAAGTGTGGCTCCTCAGACATGATCTGTCACTAAAAAATCCTTTCAGCCAGAAGTTCCCTCAAATAGCAAACTCACTGCTGGGGCTATCTGACCAATTTCTATTCATAGAACGGGAGAAAAAGGAATGTACAACACTGGGAAAAATACTCCCTGGTAATTTTTTGTTGTTATCCTGTTCTTTTTCTAGACTGCTTTCTTTCTTTCTTTCTTTCTCGCCTGTCTAGGATGTTGCTTGACAGATGTTTCCTCTTATCTCACTCTTTCTTTATTGCTCTGCCAGTAGTATCTGATTGATAGAAAGTGGGCAGGCTGGTACTTACAATGCCATCCCTGCCTGATAACTCTTTTGCCAACTTTTTTAAGAGAGCTGGAGTCATTGCCCTGTTTGGACTGAAATCTTCAAATAGAACAGGAAAAAGGGTGATTTGCCCAGTAGTAATTATTATTCTTATTTTGCATGGAATTTTAATAAAGCCTGAATAAATTTGAGCAAATCCTTGAGTTTTAAGGATCTTCATGATCCATTTTAGTTTAAATATTCAGCTGGGCTTGGACTTGGATTGAGCTCAGTGATGTAAAACGATTTAGGGCAAAAGTTTAAGATCTTCCACTATCTCTGTATAAATAAGCCAGACTGAATTAATTGCAGGTCATGTTGGAAGTCTCACCCTTTTGGCTGGCTCTTTCAGTCCATTCATGAGAGCTCTTGTCCTGGTGCTGAATATCTCTGGGTCCTGATCTTGGTTCAGTAAAACTTCATGCAAACCAACTACATGGTTTGTGAAGCAGGACCATTAGTGGAGATGTGGAGGGGCTCTAGGCACAGGAGAAGGAAGTTTATTGCTTTCATTGCAATTTAGAAGCCATTTTTAGTCTTGATGGTTCTTTAAACTCTCTGGAACCTATAAAACCACTAATGTGAGGAAATTTTGCTGAGTAGGAAATGGAGACCAGTCCAAATCGTTACAGTGCCCAACACATTAGGAGTGATCTCTGTGAGGATTTTTCTCACTGTATTTCTCTTTTATCACTTTATTTACTATATGTCATTGCCAATACACCCCATTTATGTGTGATTAATAGGATAATTCCATTCTTGACTTAACTGGGACTCTGCACAGTCAGAAAAACATGGTGGTTGTACTATTTTATGCGATAAGAGTTGTGTCATGTAAGCAACTGGGGAAACATTGTGCCTGCATGTGTTTATTACAGTGCAGTACTTTGTAAAGTCCATTTGAATTGAACAAAGATTTTGAACTATTGATTTAGCTGGCACTTGGTGCATTGAGAATAATAAACATTTGTAGTATGTAGGCAGCAGTCTATAAGAAGTAGGAGTCTGTCTGCTGCCATATGTAATGCAATAACCCATGTCAGTTGCACTGATGGGAAGCAATAATGAATATGGCAAAGAATAAATTTTAAAAAAACCGAACAAACAAAAAGAGGGAAGAAAAAAGAGTTTAACTTCAGACTGTCTAAGCAAGATCATTTAGGGCATTTTGTCTGGCTTTAGGTGCACAGGAAATCCCATAACATGTTTTGCAACAATATGTACTGCACCAAAATAATTTACACTGTTCAAATTGACTTAGAAATCGATCTAATAGGAGAATAGAATATGTATTTGTATCAGCACAATATATAGGAAGGTAGGTGCTAACCTTCCCTTTCTGAGAGATTTACTTGGAAATAATGAAGTATAAAAAACATTGTCTGGAAATTTTCCCTGTCTGGAAATTTTCCAGCCAGGTGAAGTATTTGTAAGTTATTTATTAAGTTTGCAGCAGGATGATATAGCTGCACATCTTAAATCTCTGTCTCTGCTAATGAACCAGAATGGACCTTTCTCCTCTCTCAGTGAATGGGGGAGAGCGTAGCACCCACTAAGATAAAGCAGAAATAAGAGACAGTAATGCAAGGCTCATGTGGGGATAGGTCAAAATTCCTGCAAGTTAATCAGGATCATCTTTTATCTCTGGGAATGCTGATGACTAATGAATGCAGGTCAAATCCTCAGCTCCAAATTCGCTTAGCTGAATCTTTAAAATTTTTTTTCTTCTCTCATTTGCCCAAAAATGCCTGCCTGAAATGACATTCATTAAAAGTGTAGGCGCTTGCTTTGTGGAGGACAATGGGCCACATCACGTTGTCACTTTGGAGGCAGAACTCCCACAGACTTTCAGCAAATGCTGCTGGGAAGCAGACGGAGTGTCTTGGCCCAGCCGAGGCGTGTGAGGCTGAACCAAGGCACGAGCATCCTGCTCAGCAAATCCCTCTGAAATTGGGGTGAATCCTGGCAGATTTGTCTGATCAGGCCTGGATTTAAAACACAGGGATTTTTCCCCTCCTTTTTTTTTCTTTTATTCTGTAGCATCAGCAAAGATTTTTAGCCATCCTGCTGATCCACTGTGATCAAAACATGGTGCTGGAGTCTTGCTGCTGGTGGGAGGTTTCACACCGAAGCTCTGTGCACAGGCTGGATCCTCTGCTTACATCCACAGCAAGTGGAGGGAATAAAGAGGCCTGTTCTCCTGGTGTACAATTTTATACACTTAAATGTAATGGTTTATGACAGAATTCAAAGCGACCAACTTTATATTCACAGAGAAGCTCAGAATTAAAATTGGTGGGGTTTTTTTCCTTTCAGATTTTTTTTCACTTCACAAAGGCCCAGAGGCAGCAGAAAGATTAACAAATCATGAGCTCTTAAGTGCAAAAACATTTTTTCCCCTTCATTTGCAGTTACTGAGTGCCTAAAGTTAACCACATGCTTGAGAACTTTGTTGGATCAGAGGTGAAATCTCGTAACACAAGCAAAGAGAAATTAGGAACGTGCATGGAGTTTTGGTAGCCACTGTTGTTTAGGGCTCCACAAGTAAAATTGCTGGGCCATATTGGGTGTGCAGAGTTCACCCTTAACCTGTAGTAATTGCTTTAAATTTTTCTTATTTGGTGATATACACGCCATACTCTGCCCAAAGCATTGATTGTAGGCTGACTGGTTGTCAGCTTGATCCAAAGCTTGTCAGCTGTCAGTCAGGGAAAAGTTTTGGGTTTTTCTATGAAAATTGAGATCTTGCTTTACTTTGTTTTGGCCCTTCTCATATTTGGGGTGGTTTTATTGCCCTCCTTCAGTGCAATATCCTCTTCATCTTTTGATGTAGTAGTGAAGGGTTTGCATGTGAATGACTGACCACAGGGAAAATCTGGTGTGTGGTTTATTCCGCACATGTTGTGGAAGCCAGGTTTTAGTTTACTGCTCTCTTCTCTTCTCTTCTCTTCTCTTCTCTTCTCTTCTCTTCTCTTCTCTTCTCTTCTCTTCTCTTCTC